>JAVSCE010015263.1:0-19602 GCA_032199065.1 Smutsia gigantea
GTTTCATTCCTTTCCCTAAAGTTCTATTCCTTTCCACAACATGACACTGCATTCCACAGCACTCAATATGATTCCTTAACGTTCCATTCAATTCCAAAACCTTCAATTCCATTACATGAAATTGGTTAAATTCAAACACATTAATCCCATTCTGTTACATAACATTCCATTCCATTCTTTGAAATTCGGTTCTATTAATGTGCACTCCAATTCATACCATAACATTCCATTTGGTTACACAACATCCCTTTCAATTGCAAACATTGAATCTCATTCCACTGCATAAGGTTCCCTTCCTATCCACAAAATTCGTTCCATTCCTTCAACGTCCATTCCTTTCCCCAGCTTTCTATTGCTTTCCACAACATTCTATTGCATTCCACAGCATTCCATTCCTGTCCACAACATTCCATTCAATTCCACAACATTCTACTTCATAGCATAACATTCCAATCAAATATGCAGCATTCTATTCGATTTCAAATACTGTATTTCATTCTATTGCATCAGATTCTATTCCAATCCCCGAAATTCCATTGCATTACTTAACCTTACATTGCGTTCCCCCACATTCTATTCCTGTCCAGTACATTCCATTGCATTCCACAGCATTCCATTCAATTCCGTTACATTCCACTCAATTCCACAACCTTTCATTCCATTCCTTTCCATTCAATTTGATTCCATTCCAAAACATAATTCCAATTCCTTTACAAAACATTCCATACCATTCTTCAAAATTCACTTCTATTAATCAACATTGCACTTCGTACCGCAACATTCAAATCGATTATACAACATTCCATTCTCTTTAAATCATTCTATTTTATTGTGTTGCATAAGATTTAATTCCAATCCAAATAATTCCATTGCATTTCTTAAAATTTCATTCCTTTCAGCAACATTCTTTTCCTTTCGGCAACATTCCATTGCACTCCAAATCATTTCAGTCCATTCCATAACGTTCGATTTCATTCCAACACATTATTGCCCTTCTGTTGCAAATATTACATTCCATTCATTAACATTTTGTCTTCTTAATGAACATTCAACTTCATAGCATAACATTCCATTTGATTATGCAACATTCCTTTCCAATTCATTCTATTTCATTGTGATGCATAAGATTCCATTCAAATCCAAAAAATTCCGTTTAATTCCTTAAACTTCCATTCCTTTCCCAACATTCCATTCAATTCCACAACATTCCATTCCTATCCATTCCATACAATTCATTCCCAAAACATTATTCCCGTTCTGCTACAAAACATCGATAACATTCATTAAAATTCTGTTCTATTCATCAATATTCTCCTTCATAGCATAACTTTCAATTCTATTACACAACATTCCTTTCCAATTCATTCTATTTTATTCTGTTGCATAAGTTTCCATTCCAATCTACAAAATTCCAGTCTATTCCTTGACCTTCAAATGCTTTCCCCAATATTCTCTTCCTTTCCACTTCTTTCCCCTACAATCCTAGCAGTCCATTCCATTCCCTAACATTCTATTCCATTCCAACACTTTATTCCAATTCTGTTACAAAACATTCAATACCATTCATATAAATTCGGTTCTATTATTCTACATTCCCCTTCATAGCATAACATTCTATTTGATTACACAACATTCCATTCCATTTCAATTATTCTATTTGATTCTGTTGCATAAGAATCCATTCCAGTCCACAAAATTATATTCCATTCCTTAACCTCCCATTCTTTTCCATGCACTCTATTCCTTTCCACAATATGCCATTGAATTACACAGCATTCCGTTCCATTCCTTAAGATTCCATTCAATTCCACAACATTCAATTCAATTGCGTAACACTGATTCATTCAAACACATTATTCCCATTCTGTTACATAACATTCCATTCCATTCCTTGAAATTCGGTTCTATTAATCAACATTCCACTTCAAACCATAACATTCCATTTGATTACACAACATCCCATTTAATTGGAAACATTGTATCTCATTCCATTGCATAAGATTCCATTCCATTTCATAAAATTCCTTTCAATTTTTCACCCTCCATTAATTCTCCAAGTTTCTATTGCTTTCCACAACATTTCATTGCATTCCATTCTTGTCCATAGCATTCCATTCAATTCCACAACATTCCATTCCATTCCATAACATTCAATTCCATACCAAAACATTATTCCCGCTCTGTTACCTAACATTCCATTCCATTCATTATAATTATTTTCTGTTAATCAACATTCCACTTCATGCCATTAAATTCCTTTCGATTACACAACCTTCCATTCCATTTCAAACATTCTATTTCAATCTATTGCATAAGATTCCACCCAAATCCACAAAATTCCATTCCATTTCTTAACATATCATTCCTTTCCACAACATTCTATTCCAATCTGCAGCATTCCATTGCATTCCACAGCATTCCACTCCACTCCATTCCACAACATTCAATTCCTACCAACACATTATTCCTGTTGTGTTGCATAACATTCCATTCCATTCGTTAAATTTGGTTCTTTTAATCAACATTCTACCTCAAAGCCTAAAATTCCTTTTGATTACACAACATTCCTTTCCAATTCAAACATTTTATTTCATTCTGTTGCATAAGATTCCATTCCAAACCAAAAATTCTTTTCCAATCCTAAACCTTCCATTCCCTTCCCCAACATTCTATTCCTTTCCATAGCATTCCATTGCATTCCACCGCATTCCCTTCCATTCCAGAACATTCCATTCAGTCTGCAATATTCCATTAAATTCCATAATATTTTATTCAGTTCCAACACATTATTCCCCTTCTGTTACATAACATTCCATTCCATTCGTTAACATTCTGTTCTATTATTCATCATTCCCTTTCATACCATAACATTCTGTATGATTACACAACCTTCAATTCCATTTGAAACACTTTTTCCTTCTACTGCATAGTATTCCATTGCAATCCACAAAGTTCCATTCCACTCCGTAAAATTCCATTCCTTTCCCCAATGCTCTTTTCTTTTCCACAACATTACATTGCATTCCACAGCATTCCATTACATTTCTTAACATTCCATTCCAATCCACAACATTCAATTCCATTATGTAACATTCTTTTCAAGCCAAACACTTTATTCCCGTTCTGTAACCCAACATTCCATTCCATTCATTAAAATTCTTTTCGACTAATCAATAATCGCCTTCATACAATAACATTCCATTTGATTACACAACATTTAATTCCATTTCGATTATTTTATTTCATTCTATTACATAAGATTGCATTCCAATCCACAAAATTCCATTTTTACTTAACCTTCTATTCCTTTCCCCTACATTCTATTCTTTTCCACAACATTCCATTGCAATGCACAGCATTGTATCCCATTCAATAAAATTCCATTTAATTCCACCACGTTCTGTTCAATTCCATAACATTCCATTCAATTGCAACACATTACTCCTTTTCAATTAGAAAACAATCAATACCATTCATAAAAATTCTGTTCTATTGATCAACATTCCCCTTTATACCATAACATTCCATTCGAATACACAACATTCTATTCAATTTCATTCTACTGCATAAGATTCCATTCCAATAGAAGAAATTCCATTCCACTCTTTAACATTTCATTCTTTCCCCAACATTCCATTGCATTCCACAACATTCCGTTCCATTCCATAATTTTCCATTGCATTCCTAACATTCCATTCCATTCTATAACCTACAACTCCATTCCAACACATTATTCCCGTTCTGTTGCATAACATTTCATTCCATTCATTAAAATTTTGTCCTCTTAAAGAACATTTCACTTCATAGCATAACATTCCTTTCGATTACGTAACAATCCTTTCCAATTCATTTTTTTTCATTCTGTTGCATAAGATTCCATTACAATCCAAAAAATTCCAATCTGTTCCTTAAACTTCCATTCCTTTCCCAACATTCCATTCAATTCCACAACATTCCTTTCCTTTACTTTCCATACAATTCATTCCCAACACATTATTCCCTCTCTGCTACAAAACATGGAAACCATTCATTAAATTTCAGTTCTATTCATCAAATTTCTCCTTCATAGCATTACTTTCCATTCTATTACACAACATTCCTTTCCAATTCATTCTATTTCATTCTTTTGCATAACAATCCGTTCCAATCCACAAAATTCCATTCTATTCCTTTACCTTCCAAGCTTTCCCCAAAGTTCTCTTCCTTTACACTACATTCCATTGCAAACTACAGCATTCCATTCCATTCCATAAAAATCTATTCCATACCAACACTTTATTCCAATTCTGTTACAAAGCATTCAATACCATTCATTAAAATTCGATTCTATTAATCGACATTCCCCTTCACAGCATAACATTCTATTTGATTACACAACATTCCATTCCATGTCAATTATTCTATTTCATTCTGTTGCATAAGATTAAATTTCAGTCCACAAAATTCCATTCCATTCCTTAACCGCCCATTTTTTTCCCGAACATTGTATTCCTTTCCACAACATGCCATTGAATTCCACCGCATTCCATTCCATTCGTTAAGTTCCATTCAATTCCACAACATTCAATCCAATTGCATAACATTGATTTCATTCAAACACATTATTCCCATTCTGATACGTAACATTCCATTCCATTCCTTGAAATTCGGTTCTATTAATCAACATTCCACTTCATACCATAACATTCCATCTGATTACACAACATCGCATTTAATTGAAAACATTGTTTCTCATTCCATTGCATAAGATTCCATTCCAATTCATAAAATTGCTTTCAATTTTTTCACCCTCCATTCATTCCCCATGTTTCTATTGCTTTCCACAACATTCCATTACATTCCACAGCATTCCATTCTTGTCCATAGCATTCCATTCAATTCCACAATATTCCATTCCATTCCATAACATTCAATTCCATACCAAAACGTTATTCTCATTTTGTTACCTAACATTCCGTTCCATTCATTATAATTCTTTTCTGTCAGTCAACATTCCACTTCATCCAATTACATTCCATTCTTTTCTGTCAGTCAACATTCCACTTCATCCCTCAACATTCCGTTGCATTCCCCATCATTTGATTCTATTCCATAACATTCCATTCAATTCCACAACATTCCATTTCATTCCATAACATTCAATTCCACTCCAAAATATTAATCACGTTCTGTTACCTAACATTTTATTCCATTCTTCAAAATTCGGTTCCATTAATCAACATTCCACTTCATACCATAACGGTCAATTCCATGTCACAATATTCGATTCCTCTTAAAACATTCTCTTGCATAACATTCCATTCAAGTCCACAAAATTCCATTTCATTCCATAACCTTCCATTCCTTTCCTCAATGTTCTATTCTATTCTACAAAATTCCATTGCAATCCACAGAATGTCATTCCATTAGATAACATTCCATTCATTTCCACAAAACTCCGTACCACTCCATAACATTCAATTCACTCCCAACATATTATTCCCAATCTGTTCCATAACATTATATTCCATTCTTTATAATTCGGTTCTACTCCTCTACATTCTACATCAGCCCATAACATGCCATTAGTTTACACCACATTCCATTCCATTTCAAACATTCTATTTCATTCTATTGCATAAGATTCCATTCCAAACCACAAAATTCCATTTCATTCCTTATCCTCCCATTCCTTTCCCCAAAATTCTATTCCTTTCCGCACATTCAATTCCATTCCACAGCATTCCATTCAAATCCACAATATTCCATTCCATTCCTTACTTTCGATTCCATTCCACCAGATTACTCCCGTTCAATTACATAACATACCATTGATTCAGTAAAATTTGGTTCTGTTAATTAACATTCCAATTCATACCATAACATTCCATTCGATTACACAGAACACCATTCCATTTCAACCATTTTATTTCGTTCTATTGCATATGATTCCATTCCAATCCACAAAATTCCATTCTATTCCTTGACCTTCCAATGCTTTCCCCAAAGTTCTATTCCTTTCACTACTTTCCATTGCCTTTCACATCCTTCCATTCCATTCCGTAACATTCCATTCCATTCCATAATTTTGAATTCCTTTCAAACACCTTATTCCTGTTCTGTTACCTAACATTCCATAACTTTCTTTAAAATTCGGTTGTATTAATCAACATTCCACTTCATAACATAACATTACATTCGATTACACAACATTCCTTTCCATTGCAAACATTCTAGTTCATTCCATTGCATAAGATTCCATTACAATCCACAAAATTCCATTCCATTCCTTTAACTTCCATTCCTGTACCAACACACTATGGCTTTCCACAACATTCCATTCCATTCCACAACAGAGCCTTCCATTCCATAACATTCGACTCCATTCGAACATGTTATTCTGATTATTACCTAACATTCCATTCCATTCTTCAAAATTCGGTCCTATTAATCAACATTCCTCTTCATACCATAATATTCCATTCCATTACACAACACTCCTTTCCATTTGAAACATTCTGTTCAATTCTATTGCAAAACATTCCATTCCATCCCACAAAATTCTATTCCATTCCTTCACCCTGCATTCCTTTCCCCAAATTTCTATTGCTTTCCACAACATTCCATTGCATTCCAGACCATTACATTCTGTCCATAACATTCCCTTCAATTCCACATTCCATTCCATTCCATATCTTTCGATTCCATTCAAACACATTGTTCCTGTTCTTTCACCTAACATTCCATTCAATTCTTAATATTCAGTTCTATTAATCAACATTCCAATTCATAGCATAATATTCCATTCCATTTAACAGCATCCCATTCCATTTCAAACATTCTATTTCATACTATTGCATAAGATTCCATTGCAATCGACAAAATTCCTTTCCATTCCGTAACATTTCCATACCTTCCATTCAATTGCACCACACTGCATTCCATTCCATAACATTCCATTCGATTCCATGACGTTCGATTCCTTTCCTCAACATTCCTTTGCATACCTCAGTATTCCATTCCATTCCATAACTTTCCATTGCATTCCAAAACTTTCAATTACATTCCATGACATTCGATTCCATTCCAACATATTATTCCCTTACTGTTGCATAAAATTCCATTCCATTCATTTAAAATTTGGTCCTATTAATCAACATTCCACTTCATAGCATAACATTCCATTCGATTACACAACATTCCTTTCCTATTCATTCTATTTCATTCTGTTTCATAAGATTTCATTTTAATCCAAAGAATTCAATTCCATTCCTTAAACTTCCATTGCTTTCCCTAACATTCTATTCCCTTCCACAACATTCCATTGCATTCCACAGCATTCCATTCCATTCAGTAACATTCCATTGCATTCGAAAATATTCTATTCCATTCCGTTACATTCGATTCCTTTACAACACATTATTCCCGTTCTGTTGCATAACATTGCATTCCATTCATTAAAATTTAGCCTAATAATCAACATTCCACTTCAGAGCATAACATTCCATTCGATTACACCACATTTCTTTCCAATTCATTCTATTTTCTTCTATTTCATAAGATTTCATTGCAACCCAAATATTCCATTCCATTCATTAACCTCCCAATGATTTCCCTAACTTTCTATTCCTTCCCTTAACATTCCAATGCTTTCCCCAATGTTCTATTCCTTTCACTACTTTCCATTGCCTTTCACATCATTCCATTCCATTCCATAACTTTGAATTCCTTTCAAACACCTTATTCCTGTTCTGTTACCTAACATTCCATAACATTCTTTTAAATTCGGTTCTATTAATCAACATTCCACTTCATACCATTACATTACTTTCGATTACACAACATTCCTTTCCATTGCAAACATTCTAGTTCATTCCATTGCATAAGATTCCATTCCAATCCACAAAATTCCATTCCATTCCTTAAACTTTCATTCCTCCACCAACACACTATTGCTTTCCACAACATTCCATTCTATTCCACAGCGTTCCATTCCATTCCAAAACAGAGCCTTCGATTCCATAACATTCGACTCCATTCGATCATGTTATTCCGATTATTACCTAACATTCCATTCCATTCTTCAAAATTTACTTCTATTAATAAACATTCCTCTTCATATCATAACATTCCATTCAATTACACAAAACTCCTTTCCATTTAAATCATTCCATTCAATTCTCTTGCATAATATTCCATTCCATCCCACAAAATTCTATTCCATTACTTCACTCTCAATTCCTTTCCCCAAATTTATATTGCTTTCCACAACATTCCATTGCATTCCAGAGCATTGCATTCCTCACCATAACATTCCCTTCAATTACCCATTCCGTTCCATTCCATAAATTTCGATTCCTTTCAAACACATTATTCCCGTTCTTTCACCTAACATTCCATTCCATTCTTTAATATTCAGTTCTATTAATCAACATTCCAATACATAGCATAACATTCCATTCCATTTCACAGCATCGCATTCCATTTCAAACACTCTATTTCATTCTATTGCATAAGATTCCTTTGCAATCCACAAAATTCCATTCCATTCCGAAACATTTCCCCACATTCCGTTCCATTCCACAACACTGCATTACATTCATAACATTCCATTCAATTCCATAACGTTCAATTCTTTCCTCAAACTTCCTTTGCATTCTCAGTATTCCATTCCATTCCATAACTTTCCATTGCATTCCAAACTTTCCATTACTTTCCATGACATTCAATTCCATTCCAACATATTATTCCCTTTTGGTTGCATAAAATTCCATTCCATTCATTAAAATTTGGTCCTATTAATCAACATTCCACTTCACAGCATAACATTCCATTCAATTACACAACATTCCTATCCAATTCATTCTATTTCATTCTGTTTCATAAGATTCCATTTTAATCCACAAAATTCTACTCCACTCCTTAACATTCCATTTCTTTCCCTGACATTCTTTTCCCTTCAACAACAATCAATTGCATTCCACAGCATTCTATTTCATTCTATTGCATATGATTCCATTCCAATCCACAAAATTCCACTCCAGATTTTCCAATGCTTTCCTCCTATGTTCTATTCCTTTCCACTACTTTCCATTGCATTGCACAGCATTCCATTCCATTCCATTACGTTCTATTCCATTACAACACTTTATGCCAATTCTGTTACAAAACATTCATTATCATTCATTAAAATTCAGTTCTATCAATCAACATTCCCCTTCATACCATAACATTCCATTCCATTACACAACATTCCATTCCATTTCAAACATTCTATTTCATTCTATTACATAAGATTCCATTGCCATCCACAAAATTCCATTCCATTCCGTATCATTTCCCCACATTCCATTCAATTCCACAGCACTGCATTCCATTCCATAACATTCCATTCGATTCCATAACGTTCGATTCTTTCCGGAACATTCCTTTGCATTCCACAGCATTCCATTCCATTCCATAACTTTCTTTTCCATTCCAACACTTTATTCCAATTCTGTTTCAGAACATTCAATACCATTCATTAACATTCAGTTCTATTAATCAACATTCCCCTTCATACCATAACATTCCATTCGATTACACAACATTCAATTCCATTTCAAACATTCTATTTCATTCTATTGCATAAGATTATATTTAAATCCTCAAAATTCCATTCCATTCCGTACCCTTTGCACAACATTCCATTCCATTCCACAGCATTGTATTCCATTCCATAACATTCCATTAAAATCCATAACATTCTATTCCTTTCCTCAACATTCCATTGCATTCCACAACATACCATTCCATTCAGTAAAATTCCATTGCATTCCAAAATATTCCATTCCGTTCTGTTACATTCAATTTCTTTCCAACACATTATTCCCGTTCTGTTGCATAACATTGCATTGCTTTCATTAATATTTCATACTATTAATCAACATTCCAATTCATCGCATAACATTCCATTCGATTACACCACATTCCTTTCCAATTCATTTTATTTCCTTCTTTTGCACAATATTCCATTGCAGTCCATATATTCCATTCCATTCATTAACCTCCCATTGATTTCCCTAACTTTCTATTCCTTCCCTCAACATTCTGTTGCATTCCCCATTATTCGATTCTATTCCATAACATTCCATTCTATTCCACAACATTCCGTTTCATTCCATAACATTCAATTCCATTCCAAAATATTAATCACGTTCTGTTATCTAACATTCCATTCCAGTCTTCAAAATTTGGTTTCACTAATCAACATTCCACTTCATACTATAATGTTCAATTCCATTTCACAATATTCCATTCCTCTTAAAAGGTTCTATTTCATTCTATTGCATAACATTCCATTTCATTCCATAACCTTCCATTTCTTTCCTAAACATTCTATTCTTTTCCACAATATTCCATTGATCCCACAGAATTTCATTCCATTACATAACATTCCATTTAAATACACAACATTCCGTACCGTTCCATAACATTCAACTCATTCCGAACACATTATTCCCAATCTGTTACATAACATTCCATTCCATTCGTTAAAATTCGGTTCTACTACTATGCATTCCACATCAGCCCTTAACATGCCATTAGATTACACACACTCCATTCCATTTCAAACATTCTTTTTCATTCTATTGCATAAGATTCCATTCCAAACCCCAAAATTCCATTTCATTCCTTAACCTCAAATTACTTTCCCCAAAATTCGATTCCTTTCCCCACGCTCAATTCCATTCCACAGCATTCCATTCAAATCCACAACATTCCTTTTCATTCTTTACATTCGATTTCATTCCAACAGATTAATCCCATTCTATTACATAACATTCCATTGATTCAGTAAAATTTGGTTCTTTTAACTAACATTCCAATTCATACAATAACATTCCATTCCATTACACAGAACACCATTCCATTTCAACCATTCTATTTCGTTCTATTGCATACGATTCCATTCCAATCCACAAAATTCTATTCTATTCCTTGACCTTCCAATGCTTTCCCACAGGTTCTATTCCTTTCACTACTTTCCATTGCCTTTCACATCATTCCATTCCATTCCGTATCATCCCATTCCGTTCCATAACTTTGAATTCCATTCAAACACCTTATTCCTGTTCTGTGTCCTAAGATTCTTACCTTTCTTTAAAATTCGGTTCTATTAATAAACATTCCACTTCATACCATAACACTACATTCGATTACACAACATTCCATTCCATTGCCAATATTCTAGTTCATTCCATTGCATGAGATTCCATTTCAGTGCACAAAATTCCGTTCCATTTCACAACATAGCATTCCCTTCCATAACATTCGACTCCATTCGAACATGTTATTCCGATTATTACCTAACATTCCATTCCATTCTTCAAAATTCGGTTCTATTAATCAACATTCCTCTTCATACCATTACTTTCCATTCCATTACACAACACTCATTTCCATTTAAAACATTCTATTCAATTCTATTGCATAACATTCCATTCCATTACACAAAATTCTATTCCATTCCTTCTCCCTCCATTCCTTTCCCCAAATTTCTATTTCTTTCCACAACATTCCTTTGCATTACAGACTATTCCTTCCTGTCCATAACATTCCATTCAATTCCACATTCCATTCCATAATTTTCGATTCCATTCTCACACATTATTCCCGTTCTTTCACCTAACATTTCATTCCATTCTTTAATATTCACTTCTATTAATCAACATTCCAATTCATAGCATAACATTCCATTCCATTTCCCAGCATCCCATTCCATTCAAATGTTCTATATCATTCTATTGCATAAGATTCCATTGCAATCCACAATATTCCATTCCCTTCCGTAACATTTCCCCACATTCCATTCCATTCCGCAACAATGCATTCCATTCCATAACATTCCATTCAATTCCATAACGTTTGATTCCTTTCCTCAACATTCCGTTGCATTCCTCAGTATTCCATTCCATTCCACAACTTTCCGTTGCATTCCAAAACATTCTATTACATTCCATGATATTCGATTCCATTCCAACATATTATTACCTTTCTGTTCTATAACATTCCATTCCATTCATTAAAATTTGGTCCTGTTAATGAACATTCCACTTCACAGCATAACATTCCATTCGATTACACAACATTCCTTTCCAATTCATTCTATTACATTCTGTTTCATAAGATTCCATTCCAATCCTCAGAATTCAATTCGAATCCTTAACCTTCCATTGCTTTCCCTAATATTCTATTCCCTTCCTCAACATTCAGTTGCATTCCACAGCATTCTATTTCATTCTGTTGCGTAGGTTTCCACTCCAATCCACAAAATTCCATTCTATTCCTTGACTTTCCAATGCTTTCCCCTATGTTCGATTCCTTTCCACTACTTTCCATTGCATTCCACAGCATTCCATTCCATTCCATAACATTCTATTCCATTACAACACTTTATACCAATTCTTTTACAAAACATTCAATACCAATCATTAAAATTTAGTTCTATTAATCAACACTCCCCTTCATACCGTAACATTCCATTCAGTTAAATAACATTCCATTTTATTTCATACATTCTATTTCGTTCTATTGAAAAGGATTCCATTCCAATCCAGAAAATTCGATTCTCTTCCTTGACCTTCCAACCCTTTACCCAATGTTCTATTCCTTTCCACTACTCTCAATGGCATTCCACATCATTGCATTCCATTTCGTAATATTCCATTCAATTCCGCAACATTCCCTTCCATTCCAAAGCATTCCATTCCTTTCCATTCCATTCGATTCCATTCCAACACATTATTCACATTCTTTTAGAAAACATTCCAAAACATTCTTCAAAACTCGGCTCTATTAAACAACATTCCACCTTATGCCGTAGCATTCAATTCGATTATACAACATTCCAGTTCATTTGAAATATAGTATTTCATTCCATGCCATGAGTTTCTGTTCCAGTTAAAAAAATTCCATTCCATTCCATTAACTTCCATTTCTTTCGCAACACTCTATTCCTCTCCACAACATTCCATTCCATTCCACACCATGTCATTCCATTCCACAAATTTCATTGTTTTCTTTAAACTTCCAATCCTTTCCCCAACATTCTACTACTTTTCACAATATTCCATTGTATTCCACAGCATTCCATTCCAATCCTTTCTGAACACTCTATTCCGTTCCACTACTTTCCTTTCATTCCACAGAATTCCATTTCATTTTGTAACATTCCTTTCATTACCACGGCATTCCATTCCATTCCATAACATTATATTCCATTCCAACACTTTATGCCAATTCCTTTACAAAACATTCAATATCATTCATTAAAATTCAGTTCTATTAATCAACATTCCCCTTCATACCGTAACATTTCATTCAGTTAAATAACATTCCATTTTATTTCATAAATTATATTTCGTTCTATTGAAAAGAATTCCATTCCATTCCAGAAAATTCCATTATCTTCCTTGACCTTCCAACACTTTCCCCAACGTTCTAGTCCTTTCCACTACTCTCAATGGTATTCCACATCATTGCATTCCATTTCGTAATATTCCATTCAATTCCACAACATACCCTTCCATTCCAAAGCATTCCATTCCTTTCCATTCCATTCGATTCCATTCCAACACATTATTCACATCTGTTGCAAACATTCCATTCCATTCATTAAAATTTTGTCCTATTAATGAACATTCCATTTCATAACATAACGTACCATTCGATTACACAACATTCCTTTCCTACTCATTCTATTTCATTCTGTTGCGTAAGATTCCATTACAACCAAAAATTCCATTC
The DNA here is from genome assembly GCA_032199065.1 of Smutsia gigantea. NCBI lineage: Eukaryota > Metazoa > Chordata > Mammalia > Pholidota > Manidae > Smutsia > Smutsia gigantea. The sequence goes on from JAVSCE010015263.1 coordinate 13,768, forward strand.
CATTCCTTAAACTTTCATTCGTTTCCCCAATATCTATTAGATTCCACAATATTTCTTTCCATTCCACAGCATTCCATTCCATCCCATCACGAACATTCTATTCCTTTCCACAACATCCAATTGCATTACACAGCATTCTATTAGATTCCATAACATTGCATTCTATTCCAACGCATTCCACTCCATTCCATAACTTTCGATTCCATTCAAACACATTATTCCCGTTTTTTCACCTAATATTCCATTCCATTCTTTAATAGTCAGTTCAATTAATCAACACTCCACTTCATACCATAATATTCCATTCCATTTCACAGCATCCCATTCCATTTCAAACATTCTATTACATTCTACCGCATAAGATTCCGTTCCAACCCACAAAATTCCATTCAATTCCATCATCTTTCACCAACGTTCCATTCAAATCCACAGCATTGCATTCCATTCAGTAACATTCCACTTTATTCCACAACATTCCTTACCTTTCCGCAACATTCCATTGCACGCCACAGATTTCCATTCCATTCTTTCAACCTCTATTCTTTTCCCCAAATTTCTATTACGTTCCACAACACTCCATTGCATTCCACAGCATTCCATTCCTGTATATAACATTTCCTTCAATACCACTACATTCCATTCCATTCCATAATATTCAATTCCATGCCATCACATTATTCTCATTCTGTTACTCAACATTCAATTCCATTCATAAAAATTCTCTTCTATTAATCAATATTCCACATTATACCATAATATTACACTCGATTACACAACATTCCATTCCATTTCACTCTTTTTCATTCTATTGCATAGGACTCCATTCCAATTTCCAAAATTCCATTAAATTCCTTAACCTTCCATTCCATTCAGAAATGTTCGATTCCTTTCCACAACATTCCAGTGCATTCAACAGCATTCCATTACATTCCATAACTTTCCATGAAATTCCCCAACATTCAATTCCATTCCATAACATTTGTTTCCATTAAAACACATTATTCCCTTTCTGTAACCTCATATTCCATTCCATTCATTAAAATTCGGTTTTATTAATCTACATTCCACTTCATACCATAACATTCCATTTGATTACACAACATTCCATTCCATTTCTATCATTCTATTGTATTCTATTGCATAGGATTCTATTCCAATCCAAATAATTCCATTGCATTCCTTAACATTTCATTTCTTTCGGCTACATTCTGTTTCCTTCCGCAACATTCCATTGCATTCCAAAGTGCTCCATTCCGTCCCATAGCATTCGAATTCATTCCAACACATTATTGCCGTTCTGTTGCAAACATTCCATTTAACTCATTAAAATATTGTCCTCTAAATGATCATTTCACTTCCAGCATAACTTGCCATTCGATTATGCAATATTCCTTTCCAATTCATTCTATTTCATTCTGTTGCATAAGATTCCATTATAATCCAAAAAACTGCATTCCATTCCTTAAGTTTCCATTCCTTTCCCAACATTCCATTCAATTCCACAACATTCCATTCCATTCCATTACATACAATTCATTCCCAACACATTATACTCGTCTGCTACAAAACATTCGATACCATTCATTAAAATTCGTTTCTATTAATTAAAATAGAACTTCATAGCAAGACTTTCCATTCGATTACAAAATATTCCTTTCCAATTCATTCTATTTCATTCTGCTGCATAAATTTCATTCTAATAAACAAAATTCCATTCCATACTTAACCTCCATTCCTTTCTCCAACATTCTATTCCTTTTAACAACATTCCATTGCATTCGACAGCATTCAATTCCATTCCTTTACCCAACATTCTTTTACTATCCACTACATTCCTTTCCATTTCACATCATTCCATTCCATTGCATAACATTCCATTCAATTCCACAACACTCAATTACGTTCCATAACATTGGATTCAATTCCAAAAATTATTGCCATTCTGTTACCTAACATTCCATTCCATTCATTGACATTCTTTTCTATTAATCAACATTGAACTTCATAGCATAGCATTCATTCGATTACAGAACATCCCATTCAATTGCAAACATAGTAATTCCTTCCATTGCTTAAGATTCCAATCCAACCCACAAAATTCCATTGCATTTCTTAAAATTCCATTCCTTTCCCAACGTTCTAATCCTTTCCACAACATGACACTGCATTCCACAGCATTCCACTCCGTTCCATAACATTCGATTTCCTTCAAAAACATTATTCTCGATCTGTTACATAACACTCCATTCCATTCATTAAAATTCACTTGTATTAACCAACATTCCACTTCATACCACAAAATTCCAATCGAATATACAACATTCTATTGAATTTCAAATGCTGTTTTTCATTCTATTGCATTACATTCCATTCCAATCCACTAAATTCCATTCCACTCCTAAACGTCCCATTGATTTCCCTAACGTTCTACTTTTTTCCACTACATTCCATTGCATTCCACAATATTCCATTGCATTCCAAATCATTCCAATCCTTTCCATTAGATTCGATTCCATTCCAACACATCATTCCCATTCTTTTACAAAATATTCCATAACATTCTTCAAAATTCGGTTCCATTAATCAACACTGCACTTCATACCATAACATTCCATTCGATGATACAACATTCCAGTCCATTTAAAACATTCTATTTCATTCCATTCCATAAGATTCCATTCCTATTCTCAAAATTCCATTCCATTACTTTAACGTCCATTCCTTTACCAACATTTTATTCCTTTAAACTGCATTCCATTGCATTCCAGAGCACCCATTCCATTCCTTCACATTCCATTCAATTCCACAACTTTGCACTACATTCCAAAACATTCCATTGCATTCGAACACATTATTCCCTTTCTGTTATATAACATTCCATTCCATTCATTAAAATTCGATTCTATTAATCTACATTCAACTTCATCCCATTAAATTCTATTCGAATAAACAGCATTCCATTCCATTTGAAACATTCTACTTCATTATGTTGCATAAGTTTCCATTCCAGTCCACAAAATTCCAATTATTTTCCGTACCCTTCAATTCCTTTCTCCAACTGTCTATTCCGTTCCACTACTTTCCATTCCATTCCTTAACATTCAATTCCATTCCAAGACATTATTCCACTACTATTAAATAACATTCCCTTGATTCAGTAAAATTTGTTCTATTATCATTCCGTTTCATATCATAATATTGCATTCGATTACACAGAACACTATTCCATTTCAACCACTCTATTTCGTTCTTTACACAGGATTCCATTCCAATCCACAAAATTCATGCCATTCCTTAAAATCCCATTCCTTTCAGCAACGTTCTATTACTTTCCACAACATGTCAGTGCATTCCACAGCATTCCATTCCATTCCTTTCCCCAACATTCTATTCCTTTCCACTACATTCCATTGCATTCTACTTCATTCCATTCTATTCCACAACATTCAATTCAGTTCCACAACATTCCATTACATTCCATAACATTCCATTCCACTCCAACACATTATTCCAGTTCTGTTAACTAACATTCCATTCAATTCATTAAAATTTTTTCTGTTAAACAACATTCCACTTCATAGCATAGCATTCATTCGATTTCACAACACCCCATTCAATTGCAAACATTGTATCTTATTCCACTGCATAGCATTCCAATCCAACCAACAAAATTCCATTCCATTCCTTTAGCTTCCATTCCTCTCCCCAAATTCTAATCCTTTCCACAACATGTCACTGCATTCCACAGCACTCAAATCCATTCCTTAACGTTCCATTCAATTACAAAACCTTCAATTCCATTGCATAAAATTGATTCCATTCAAACACATTATTCCCATTCTGTTACCTAACACTCCATTCCATTCTTTGAAATTCGGTTCTATTTATGTGCATCCTGCTTCATACTATAACATTCCATTTGATTACACAACATCCCTTTCAATTGCAAACATTGAATCTCATTCCATTGCATAAGATTATCTTTCAATCCAGAAAATTCCTTTCCATTCCTTCAACGTCCATTCCTTTCCCCAGCTTTCTATTGCTTTCCGCAACATTCTATTGCATTCCACAGCATTCCATTCCTGTCCACAGCATTCCATTCAATTCCACAGCATTTCACTTCATACCATAACATTCCAATCTAATATACAGCATTCTATTCTATTTCAAATACTGTTCCATTCTATTGCATCAGATTCCATTCCAATCCAGGAAATTACATTACATTACTTAACCTTACATTGCTTTCCCTCACATTTTATTCCTATCCAGAACATTCCATTGCATTCCACAGCATTCCGTTCCATTCTGTTACATTCCACTCAATTCCAAAAGCTTCAATTCCATCCGAAAACAATCCATTCCTTTCCATTCCATTTGATTCCATTCCAACACATAATTCCAATTCCTTCACAAAACATTCCATACCATTCTTCAAAATTCAGTTCTATTAATCAACATTGCACTTTATACCGCAACATTCAATTCGATTATACAACATTCCATTCCATTTCAATCATTCTATTTTATTCTATTGCATAAGATTCCATTCCAATCCAAATAATTCCATTTCATTCCTTAACATTTCATTCCTTTTAGCAACATTCTGTTCCTTTCTGCAACATTCCATTGCATTCCAAAGCATTCCATTCCATTCCATAACGTTCGATTTCATTCCAACACATTAGTGCCGTTCTGTTGCAAACATTCCATGCCATTCATGAAAATTTTGTCCTCTTAATGAAGATTCCACTTCATAGCATAACATTCCATTCGATTACACAACATTCCTTTCCAATTCATTCTATTTCATTGTGATGCATAAGATTCCATTCCAATCCAAAAAATTCCATTCCATTCCTTAAACTTCCATTCCTTTCCCGACATTCCATTCAGTTCCACAACATTCCATTCCATTTCATTACATACAATTCATTCCCAACACATTATTCTCGTTCTGCTACAAAACATTCGATACCGCTCATTAAAATTCGGTTCTATTAATCAAAAATACCCTTCATACCATAACATTCCATTCGATTACACAACATTCCTTTCCAATTCATTCTATTTCATTCTGTTGCATAAGATTCCATTCTAATCCACAAAATTCCATTCTATACTTAACCTCCATTTCTTTCTCCAACATTCTATTCCTTTCCAGAACATCCCATTGATTTACACCGCATTCCCTTCCATTCCATAACATTCCATTCAGTTCCACAACATTCCATTACATTCCATAACATTTGATTCCATTCATCATATTATTCCCGTTCTGTTACATAACATTACATTCCATTCATTAAAATTCTGTCCTATTAATCAACATTCACCTTCATACCATAACATTTCATTCGATTACATAACATTCCATATCATTTGAAGCATTCTATTTCATTCTATTGCATAAGATTGCATTCCAATCCATAAAATTCCATTCCATTCCTTAACCGTCCATTCCTTTCCCCAATATTGTATTCCTTTCCAAAACATTCCTTTGCATTCCACAGCATTCTATTCCATTCCGCAACATTGCATTCTATTCCAACATATTCCATTCCATAAATTTTGATCCCATTCAAACACATTATTCCCCTTCTTTCACCTAACATTCCATTCCATTCTTTAATATTCAGTTCTATGAATCAACATTCCAATTCATACCATAATATTCCATTCCATTTCACAGCATCCGTTTCCATTTCCAACATTCTATTTCATTCTACTGCATAAGATTCCATTCCAATACACAAAATTCCATTACATTCCATAACATTTCCCCAACATTCCATTCAAATCCTCAGCATTGCATTCCATTCCATCACTTTC
>JAVSCE010015264.1:0-18502 GCA_032199065.1 Smutsia gigantea
AAATGAACAATTCTGTAATAAAATCCAGTGCATATTCAACTTTCTGTATTTGTCTTCCAAATACCTTTTTATAGTTGAGCTAGAAAAAGTTTTAACTAGGGTAAAAGCAAGGTTCACTTAGGACATTGTTACCTTTGTAGTCTCTTGTTGTATCATTATTTATTTTAAGGTATAATTTACATTCAGTAAAATTTAGTAGCACTCTGGGAGTTTTGACAGATGTATATGTTCACATACAGCTACTTCAATCAAGATATACAATAGTTCCTTCATTCCCCCCCACCCCCCAAATTCTGAGCCCCTTTTGTAGTCAACCCATTCTCCACCCCCAGACCCTGGATCCTACAGACCCTGGATACTACAGATCTGTTTTCTGTCTTCATGGCTTTTTGCCTTTTAAAGAATGTCATATAATGGAATCATACAGAATGTAGCATTTTTTTTTCATTTGCCCAGTGACTAATGATGTTAAGCATCTTTATTTGCTATTCTTTGCTGATGTGTCTATTCAAATTTTTTGTCCATTTAAAAAAAATTGAGCTGATTGCTTTCTTATAATTGAGTTCTGAGAGTTCTAGATATATTACAGAATCAGCTACATGATTGTGATTTGTAAATATTTTCTAGTCTGTGGCTTATCTTTTCTCTTAATAATGTCTCTTGAAGAGCAGTTCTTTATTTTGATGACGTCCAAGTTACTGTTTTTTCTTTAATGGATCATGCTTTTGGTGTGATAATCTGAGAAATCTTTGCCTAACTTAAGAGCACAGAGACTTCCCTTTGTATTTTCTCCTAGAAGTTTTGTAGTTTAAAATTTTATATTTAGGTTTATTATTCACTTTAATTTTTCTAAATGGTGCAAGGTATGGATTGAAATTTTTTTTATATATGGATGTGCAGTTATTCCAGCAATGTGTTTTGAAAAGTCTATCCTTTCTCTACTGAATTACCTTTGTTGAAAGTCAGTTAGTCATATATGTGTAGGTCTGTTTCTGTATTCTGCTCCACTGATCTGTGTCTTTCATTTCTCCATCAGCATGTTGTGGCATTGTGGCTTTATAATAGGTCTTGAAATCAGGTAATGTGGGTTCACTAATTATGTTACTTTCAGAATTGCCTTTAAATATTTTAGTTGCTTTGCCTTTCTATGTACATTTTAGAATTACCATGCTGATACTATAAAAATCTTGCTGGGATTTTTGATTGGCATTACACTGAGTCTGTAAATTAGGGGAGAATTGACATCCTAATACTGAGCCCTGAACATGGCTTATCTGTTTATTTAGACCTCTTTTGATTTTTTTCATTGGTGTTTTGTGGTTTTCAGCAGTTGGATCTTGCATGTATTTTGTAAGATTTATATGTATTTTATATTTTCTGGTGCTGTTGTGATGGTTTTAAAATTTCAGTTATCGATTTTTCATTGTTTTATATAGAAATAGGATTGAATATTGTATGCGAGTCTTTATCTTAAAATCCGGCTATACTCATCGTTAGTTCTAGAAGTCTTTTTGGAGATTCTTTGGGATTTTTTACATAGACAATAATGTCATCAGCAAAATCAGGCAGTTTGATTTCTTCCTTTGCAGTCTATATGCCTTTCTTTCTTTTTTCTTGCTTTATTGAACTGCCTAGGACCCTCAGTATGATGTCAAAAAGGAATTTTGAGAATGGTCATCCTTTCCTAATGTGAGGGGGAAAACCTTCAGCGTTGCACCATTAATATGATGTTATCTATGATTTGTTTGTTTTTGTAGATGCCCTTTATTAAGTTGAGGAAGTTCTCTTCTATTTCTGGTTTGCTGAGAGTTTTTATTGTGGATGTATATTGAATGTTGCCAAAGGCCTTTTCTGTATCTGTTGAAATAATCATGTTTTCTTTTCTCTTTACTCTATTAATACAGTGAATTACACTGATTTTTGAATGTTGAACTAGCCTTGCATTCTTATGCTAATCCTCAGTTGGTCATGATGTATTCTTTATATGTTGTTGATTCAGTTTGCTCCTGAATCTTTTATTTCTTCGGTTTGTCTTTTATATTGATTAAAAAAAATTCTTGACCATATATAATACGGTAGTTATTAAGTTCCTTGTCTTTTCGTCCTACGATTTTTGTTTCTATGGATTGATTTTCCTTTCATTATGTGTCATATTTCCTTCTTTTCATGTCTAGCAGTTTCTTGTTGGATTTTGGAAATGGTGAATTTTAATGTTGATTGCTGTATTTTATTCTTTTAAAGCAGGGTTTCTCAACCTTGGTCTCAGTGACATTTTGGGCCAGATAATTCTCTGTTGTGGGGGTCTGTCCTGTGCACTGTAGGGTGCTCATCCCTACGCTCTACACACTAGTGGCCTGGAGTATCACCCTTATTTGTGACAACCAAAAATGTCTGCAACATTGCTAAATGTTGAGGGGGGTTGGCGCAAAACATCCCTAATATGTCAACCACTGCCTTGAAGAATATTGGACTTTGTTTTGGCAGGTTAAGTTGTTTGATACTTAAGAGGCTTAGTTTTAAAGTTCTTAGTATTGGTCTAGAGTAGCTTTTACTCAAAGGCTTGTTTCCCTCCCATTACTAAGGCATGAAGCCTCTGTAGTTTCCATTGAAGAACTGGATGTTCTGTGCTCTGACTGGTCAGTATATGAATGTCTGCCAGCATTGTATGAGCTCTGGAATCATTTAGCATACAGCTCTTGGGTCATTCTTTGCCTACCCTCACAGATTTTTACAATATGCATGCATGGCTTACTACTCTGTATCAGACTCAGGAGGGCCTCTGCGCTGACTTCTAGAGATCCTTCATGCAGCTTCCTCCTTTCTCGTACTCTGCAGTTTTTAGATTCCTCAGTCTTCCAACTTAGCAAGACTGTCATGCTCTGAGATGCTCCTCATTGCCCCATGGTCCTGTGTTCTGCCTCCAGGCTGAGAAAGCTGGGTCACTGGGCTCAGTTCATCTCTTCCCTTCTGTTAGGAATTGCAGTCCCGTGTTGCCTGTTGTCCAGTGTCTAATAGATGTTGCCTCATATATTTGTCCACTTTCTAGTTGAAGGGGGTGTGACAGGATAAGTCTGGATCCATTTACTTCATCATGGTTGGAAACTGAAGTTCTTTGGAAAAGTATAATTAATTGGTGGTGCTGAAAGTCTCATTATAGGTTCTCAAATCTTTGGGAGTATAAATAATACCCAAGAAAACATTGTTAAATGTCTGTAGTTCAGCCCAGAGGACAGCTTCCAGTTGAAAAGCTACATACATAGTATATGCATAAGATTAATCAAAGACATGAAATGCATTAGTGGTGAACAGAAAGAGGTCACTGTAGTCTGATGTTTTTGTATAGAAATGCTCTCTTACATTTCTGTTTCTTAGCATATATGTACAAGTCAGTTTGATGGCACAAGATGTAGTGACCCAGTGGGGAGAGTGCTGGCTCTTCCTGATGCATTTGGTGCCTTACTTGCTTTGTGGCTTTAGGTAATTTACTTGTGTCTGAAACTCAGTGTTCTATTTGTGAAGTAGGCATATGATATACCCTTGTAGGGTTGTTTCTTAATTTACTCAGGACATGTTTTCGTGCCTTCTGTATGTTAGGCACTGTTTTATGTGATGGGGAGTCAGTGACAAATAAAAGGTAGTTGCTGTCTTCGAGGAGCTGACATTCTGTTGAGGGAAGCAGAAAGTAAACAAGTGAACAAACTATTTTGATGATGTCTCGTGGTGATAATTCCAGGAAGAGTATTAGCAGAAAGGGGGAGGTCAAATGAAGCCTTCCTGAGGAGGTGAGTTTTGAGCAGAGACCTGAAAGTGAGGGGAGCGAGCTGCTGGGAGTTCCCAGGATGTGCCACTCACAAGGAGCATCAGGTGTATAGAGTTTGGGGCAGGATGATGAACCAGGAGGCTGGTGTGGCTGGGATGGGGTCAGAGAGAACAGTGGGAAACAATGGATAGGAGGCAGAGGCCAGATCAAATAGGTTTTTTAAGTATGATCGGAAGCACTTAATGAGTTTGAGCAAGGAATCGTGAGAGCTGATTTACGTTTAAAGTTTCACTCTGAATGTAGGATGGAAACGGAGACTACTAAAGAGTTCTGCAGTAGTTCACTCTAGAGAAGATGGTGGCTTGGATTAGGCTGGTAGCCGTGAAAGTGGTGAGAAGTGGTTGGACTCAATACTCACTTTGAAGGTAAAACTGATAGGATTACTTGGGGATTGGAAAAAAAGTTTTAAAGGAAAGACATGTGTCAAGGGTGATTTCCTAGGTGTTTTACTTGAACAGCTGGGTGAATGGTGGTGTGGTTTCCTGAGTGGGGAACGTGGAGTGAGTTTGCTGGGAGGAAGAAGGGATGATTTCTCTTTTGACATGCAAAGTTTGAGATCTGAGACTTTTAAATGAAGATATCAGTAAGGATTTGGGTGTGCAAATCTGGAGTTCAGGGATGAAGTCTGGACTGGATATAATAATTAGAGAATTGTAGAAAGAGAAGGGAAGGTGGGGAATATTATGGAAATTAGGGAAATAGAAAGCCCTGGTACGCAGTAGTGGCACATGGCATGGTAGCTAGTAATAGTAAGGACAGTCATAAACAGCAGCTAGGTATATTAAGGAGGGCTAGACATGAATAGAGGAAGATGGTAGTGACATAAAACGACACACATATGTTATGTGTTAGTTAGGGCTCCAGACATGCTGGAAACTTTCTCTGAGCATAGTGAAAATACTGTTAGTGCAATCTATTGTACTTTTGCTGTCTGTAATGATGTCTGTGATTTTTAATATTATGCAGGGGTGTCATTTGCATGTACTTCATGTACACATAATACACAAGAGAGATTGGAAGGAGGCTGTCTCAAATTGTTAACTTTACATACATTTGAGGAGTGAGATGAAAGTGTATTTTGATCTTCTAAATATTCTGCAGTGTATATCTTTTTCTTTAATCTTACTTTAATAAAGGGAGTTAATATTCTTGGGGAACCTCCTCAGTTGGTGAACTTCTGGGCTGATGAGTGTCATTTGTGGTGGCCAACACTGTTTCTCCCTCTAGATTGGTCTTTGACTATTGTCTGTTGTCTTGAAAATTTGAGCCCTTGATCACAGGGGAGTCAGGTAGGCGGGTAAGGTGGATTTGGTGGGTGTCTGTAACAGTCTTGGGAAAATGGTCAGCACTTGTTCTCCCCAGCGGCCTAGATGTGGCACCATTTTGTTCAAATGGGATATTATGTTGCATTTGTATGGTGGCGGGCAGATCCTTTCAGGTAAATTGGACTGAACATGATAGCTTTTTTTCCTACATCTGAATTACACTATCAGGATTAATGTACATTTTTTTGAGGTATTCCTTTTCCTGGGTTATAACAGTGCTAGAGGTAGTAGATATGACAGGGGCTTTTTGCAAATTTGACATTTTCTGTAACTCATGAATCACTCCTAAAAACAAATAGTATAATTTGAAATGGTATCTGTATATTAATCCACCTGCCTGGTCTTGCTGGTTGAGTTCTGCCCAAAGTTGATACGTTTACTGGAGTGGGAGAGGGGAGGTAATGGTGGCATCGCATGGACATAATTTCTGTTACTTTTCATAAACTGGAGGATAATGTTTTTTTGCCTCTGGATACTTTGTGTCCAGAGTGGCTGGGCTCAGATTACAAAGGAGCTCTGGAAGCAACCTTGCAGTTTGGGAATTATTCAGGAAAAAAATGTAGCAACAGGAGTTGGGAAATAGGGTTCTCATTGTTCATTTGGTCACATGAGGCCTCAGGGCCTGGCTGAGGTGCTTGCTCTGTTTGAAGATTAAGAATATATATGGGTCAGTGGGCAGGAATGACCAAAGCTTTGCCTGGGCCCTCCTGCTAAAACAGCTCTGTATGCATGCTTAGAGTAAAAGATCGTGTATATATATATTTTTTGGGGGGTGGGGGGAGGGATTCTTTTTTTTTTTATTAAGGTGTTATTGATATATACTCTTATGAAGGTTTCACATGAAAAAACAATGTGGTTACTACATTTACCCATATTATCAAGTCCCCACCCATACCCCAATGCAGTCACTGTCCTTCAGTGTAGTAAGATGCCACAGATTCACTGTTTGCCTTCTCTGTGCTACACTGTTTTCCCCGTGATCCCCACACCATGTGTACTAAACATAATACCCTTCAGTCCCTTTCGCCCTCCCACACCCCTCCCCTTTGGTAACCACTAGTTCCTTAAGATTGTGTATATATATATATATATTTTTTTTAATATAATTTATTTTATTATCATTAATTTACAATTACATGTGCAATATTACGATTATTAAACTACCCCTTCATCAGGTCCCCCCCACCAACCCCATTACAGTCACTGTCCATCAGCGTAGTGAGATGCTATAGAATCACTACTTGTCTTCTCTGAGTTGTACTGCCCTCCCCGTGCCCCCCCAACATTACATTTGCTAATCGTAATGCCCCTTTTTCCCTCTTATCCCTCCCTTCCCGCCCATTTTCCCCAGTCCCTTTCCCTTTGGTAACTATTAGTCCGTTCTTGGGTTCTGTGAGTCTGCTGCTGTTTTGTTCCTTCAGTTTTTTTCTTTGTTCTTATACTCCACATATGAGTGAAATCATTTGATACTTGTCTTTTTCGGCTTGGCTTATTTCACTGAGCATAATACCCTCTAGCTCCATCCATGTTGTTGCAAATGGTAGGATTTGTTTTCTTCTTATGGCTGAATAATATTCCATTGTGTATATGTACCACATCTTCTTTATCCATTCATCTACTGATGGACACTTAGGTTGCTTCCATTTCTTGGCTATTGTAAATAGTGCTGCAATAAACATAGGGGTGCATCTGTCTTTTTCAAACTGGGCTGCTGCATTCTTAGGGTAAATTCCTAGGAGTGGAATTCCTGGGTCAAATGGTATTTCTATTTTGAGTTTTTTGAGGAACCTCCATACTGCTTTCCACAATGGTTGAACTAATTTGCAGTCCCACCAGCAGTGTAGGAGGGTTCCCTTTTCTCCACATCCTCGCCAACATTTGTTGTTGTTTGTGTTTTGGATGTTGGCCATCCTCACTGGTGTGAGGTGATATCTCATTGTGGTTTTAATCTGCATTTCTCTGATGATTAGCGATGTGGAGCATCTTTTCATGTGCCTGTTGGCCATCTGAATTTCTTCTTTAGAGAAGTGTCTATTCATGTCCTCTGCCCATTTCTTAATTGGATTATTTGCTTTCTGTTTGTTAAGGTGCATGAGTTCTTTATATATTTTGGATGTCAACCCTTTATCAGATACGTTTTTTATGAATATATTCTCCCATACTGTAGGATGTCTTTTTGTTCTACTGATGGTGTCCTTTGCTGTACAGAAGCTTTTCAGCTTGATATAGTCCCACTTGTTCATTTTTGCTTTTGTTTCCCTTGCCCGGGGAGATATGTTCATGAAGAAGTTGCTCATGTTTATGTCCAGGAGATTTTTGCCTATGTTTTTTTCTAAGAGTTTTATGGTTTCATGTCTTACATTCAAGTCTTTGATCCACCTTGAGTTTACCTTTGTGTATGGGGCTAGACAGTAGTCCAGTTTCATTCTCTTACATGTAGCTGTCCAGTTTTTCCAGCACCAGCTGCTGAACAGGCTGTCATCTCCCCATTGTATATCCAAGGCACTTTTATCAAATATTAATTGACTGTATATGTTTGGGTTAATGTTTGGATTTTCTCTTCTGTTCCACTGGTCTGTGGGTCTGTTTTTGTGCCAATACCAAATTGTCTTGATTATAAGTCACGTTTTTTAAAAACTCTGATATAATTATATTCAAAATAGCCAGTTTAAAATTCCAGCTTGTTCTTGTTGTAAATGGAAAATCACTGTGGTCTGCCCTTAAAATTTTCCTAGAATTCTTAGAAACATGCTGGGCTTCCATGTTTGTGCCTTGAAAGTAGCAGACACTTACCATTTGAATTCTCTTTTTTCTTCACATGTAGGAGGAACCTTGTGGGTCAACATTAATAATTAACATTTACATACTCTTTCACATCTTCCAAGTGTTTTACAGTTAATTAGTTCATATTTAACCTATATTGGAAGTTGAAAAACCAGTTTTTTAGGTTCATTTTAGCAGTACTTTAGTGTTAGGGGAATAAGGAGTAAGTCATAAGTCTTCAGTGAGAAAAATGCAGATATACACCATGCAGTATTAAACATCTTTCCTAAACAATTTTCCACAAAGTTCCTAGCTTTGTGCCCTGCACAGTTCACATCATGTGTTTTGAGTTAACATCTTCTGCTTAACGTAAGTGGACTGAAAGAAAAGGGTGTTTGGGGAAAGACCTGGGTGATTCAGTGATTTGCAGCTTTCCTTTCTGTAGTCCCTTAAATGTCAATTGGCCTTAATTAATTCCTATGGGGTTTGTCAGGGACAGGAAGTGATTGGCGCAGCAGCTCTGGCAAATGAACAGAGTCGTTCTACATGCTAATTTCTGGGAAAAATTCTGTTTCGCTCCTGGCTTAAGAGATAATAACTCTGTAACTGGTACTTCGCTAGTGTCCTCTTTACGACTTGTCACGTGATTCCATCTCCCCTCCGCTCACAGTAGGATGGCTGTTACTTGGCAAGGTTGTAGAGTAGTTGGAAGAAGACCTGAGTCCCACCCAGTTCAGCTGTGTGTCTGTCACAGAACTAGCTGTGTGACCTTGAGCAGGTTACTGTTTTTCTTCTTGCTTTGATTTCTTTGTTCTGTGAAGTAATGTGTCAGTGACTCACCTTTCATTGAGTCACCTGTTCTCATTCTAGGGCTGGTTGGAGGAGGGTATGGAACACAGGCTCTTCAACATGAAGTGGGACAGAGGTATTTCACAGCAGAGAGGCTTACTCACAGTTGCAGTGACTTCTTCCTTCCTACTTTGGTTGGAATAATTATTTTCTTACTATTGTTGCCAACCACATTACTGCACTTTAAACATCTTTCTTTTTCTAATATAGAGCACTAAATAGAACCCTTGGATAAATATTGTGTCTAGGTGATTTCCTAAGGCAGGACATGCAGGTTCTTTTTGGTCATTGTTTATAGCCCGGTCATTCCGAGGGACCTGTTTGGGAATCTTTGTCTAAATGACCTTGCAGAGAGATCTTAGTAAGTGATGGCAGAAAGAAGAATTCTGAAAGCTTGGCATGTATGTTCAATTAAATTTTTATCATGAATGGGAATCTGTTCTTTTAATTGGGCCAGATAGGACTGGCCCTGGACTTTTCCCTGTATCAGAAAGTGTTTTCAAGTCTTTCTTCTTTCCCCTTTCTCTTTCTTTCACTTCTCAAAAATCTGAAAACCTAAAAGTGAGATGAATCGGCGGCTTTTGAACTTTTTTATAACATTAAGTACACCTAGGTTTAAGCTTTTCATCTTTTTCTACTACGATTTATGGTACCTTGGAAGGAAGGTCGTATAGTTGGAGTTTGAATAATACTATAGATGAACTTTGAATAATTGAGATTGACTTAGTTCAGTATTTAAAGCCTCTCTCTTATTTTTCAGGATGTCTATAGGCCCTGTTGCTCCTGCATATAGGTATCACTTACTTTTTTAAAGGAGAATATTTTGTTTGCCAGTATAAATTATGTATATAAATTAGATGAGTTAGAATTTGTTTTGAAAGCACCTACTTGGTTATGGCAGTATTACAAACTAGAGGAAGAAAGGATTTTTCGAAGGTAGCTGTGCCAGCAACTGGGAAGAATGAATTATTTTCCTGTTTAGGCTCTGTGTCTTGGGTTACACTGTTGTCAGGCACCTCTTCAGTTTCTCCAGATTGTCTTTGCCCACTGTTCATTTCCTCCCTCGCAGAGGGTCAGGTGGGCGCTCCCTGGCTTGGTGGCATGAGGTAATACCATTGTCTGTATTTCCTCCTAGATTATGAGCTCGTGGCAGGCAGCTTTGTCTGTTTGTCCATTGCCTTTATTTCCAGCACCTGGCATTGTTCAGGGCACATAGTAGTTAGTTGTTATTCAGGAAATACCTGGATTGATGGATGAATGCATTTGTGACAAAAATACGTATATTGATAATATATGCATATCCTTAAACTATTAATAAAATCTACTCTGTTGGAATAAAGAGATTTTAGTTTTTTCCTCCTAACATCAGTTGTGGTTTGATTCTGGTGAATTGAATTATCCTTTTTGGGGACGAGAAGTGCCATGTTAAATGGCAGATTGGCCAATTTGGAAAAAGTGTGGTGGGAAAATCTGTACAACTCTCGCCTGGCTTTTGTATTTGGTCATTGCAGGTCTGTGTCTATCACTTTACATTTTTAACCTGCTCAGCGGTTCATCACTGACATATGGATGATTGACATGAGAATGTAGGTGTGGCTTTTCTGCCTATTTAAAAAAAAATGTTTTATCATTTCAAAATTAGAGTTGACTCCTTTATATTATACCTCTAACCCAGATTGTCCAAATTTTGCTATTTTCTTTTTTTTAGGAGAGCAAGGCAGAGGCTTTTATTTAGAGCTAAAGTGAGAGGACAGAGATCCTGGTTCAGACCAGGAGGGGACAAGAGAGCCCCCTAAATTTTGCTATTTTCTGAATATATCATTTACAAGTAAGTGTCATTGACATATAATCCACGTGTAAGAAAATTTACCCTGCTTCACTTGAGTATGTTTATTCTAGTTGTCTTGAAAGTCACCACCAAACTATTCCTTTCTTAATAGTGACTTTCAAGTGATACTTTTACTCCAGTGTATAATACTATAAACCCTGAAATGTCTCTCTAAATCATGGCATGATACGCTTCTGGAATACAGAACAGACAACTTTCCCTAAAAACAAATGAGTGCTGAGTAGCCTGTTTCCCTTTCAACAGAATTATTACAGAAATAGGACCATAAACCTTCTATTAAGCACTTTTGTATGAAACCTGAGGTTTCTGTCAAATTAGACATGGAAAATTAAACAAAGCTGCCCAAATTACTGGTCTGTGCACTTCTTGAGTTCTCCATCATGTTAGGCTTTTCAATTTTTTTTTTCATGACTGTTTCTCTTATACCAGTACAAGAATGTTGTGATTTATACAAAATAATTTTTGGTTTTATGTCCATAGGTTTTTCACCTCCTCCCATAGAACTCAGTGATTCTTTTTACCCTTGAGGATCTGTTCTTCTTGTTAAAATGCATTCCTACTTATTTTGATTTTTGTGAAGAAAATACTTTTCAGGTCATTGAATACCTTTATAAAATATGTACTTCCTTAATAATTCATTTGGCAATGTATATAAAAACAGTATTGATTTTTCTCATGCTTCCTCCCTCAGGTTGTCATCTTAAAAGCTTCCATTTGAAGCCCCAGGAGCAATTAACCTACTGTTTTTCATGGCCCCTATTTGTGTATATTATGTCCTAAGCTCATAGATTCTCTGAAATACCACAGTTCCCCGCCCACCCCCCCTCTCCCGTGGTAAAGTACTGTTTTGGCTACTTTGCCAAAAGTGCTTGTGGCAGTCCAACGATGACCACTTTAATAGTTTGCTCACTAGGATGTGTGCCCATAAATGGAGAATTTTCTTTCCTGAGTACAAATAAAAGTAATGGTTCATCTGTGCAGTACCTCAGGATCCAAATACTATTAGAGGAAAATGATATTTATTCTCTACCTTAGGCCTTGATGCCCACTGAAATCTGCAGGGACAACTTCATTAATAGAAGACCTGTCATTTATCAGGAATCTCTCTTGAACTAGGTGTCTTATGTTTATCGTCTCACCTCTGCACAATGCTTTTGTGATTTTGCCAGAAAAAGGAAATTGAGGTTAATGCATTTTAGGTATGCTTCATTCAGCAAATATTTACTGATGGCCTGATACATGTCAGACATATTATAAGGTGTCAGGATTTGGGGATAAGCAAAAATAAGACCTGGCCATTGCCCTGAAAGTGCTCATAATTTTGTTTCCTGATTAATGTGTGATAGCAATAGTAATGATGGTAATAGTTGTCATACTTTATTACTGCTTTCCATGTGCCGAGCTTAGTAAGTACTGTGTGCTCTCTACACCCTTACTTCATTTTAGTCCCTGTAACTCCAGGAAGTGGAGTCTTATATGAGGGTGTTTTATGGATGAGGAGACTGAGGTTCAGAAAGAGGCTACATAACTCGCTCAGGGTCACACAGTACATGGCAGAGTTGGGATTTGAACACAGGTCTCTGACTCTAGGGCCAAGCTCTTTTTACATGTGTCAAGAAAATTCCTGGCAAGGGTTGAAATAAGTGAATTATGTGAAAGAGACATCCATGTGAACTCTGGTTTTGGCAGAACTTTATGTAATTTGGAATTGGCAATAGATTTTTTTTTTATGGTTAACTGTTTACTATATATCCCTTATTCTTAGAAGTCATCAGATAGTTTTCATGATTCAAGAAAGACATTTTTTGTCTTTTTATTAACAATAGTGTGTTGTCCCTCTAAAAATTCAGGAATTATGGATAAATAAAATATGCATATGAATGAATGATGCTACGTGGAAAAATTCTGTGACATGATTTGGTGTTTTTCTTTTGAAATTTGAAAATTTGTGTGTGTGTGTGTATGCTGTATGTGATCATATTCTATACACAAGTATAAACATATTACAAAACATATTTCATGATTATACCATTACATGTTATCAAGTAACCTACATAATTATTTTAATGGCCATGTAGTATTTCACTGTATGGATTTAGATTTATCTTCAGTTCACTGCCTCTTATTTGAACATTTAGGTTATATTTCTTTCCCTTCCCTCCTCCTTTCTGCTATTATAAACATTGCTTTGATGAGCAACTGTGTGTATACATCTTTGTATCCTTGTTTACCTCTTTCTCACAGAAATGGAATTGCTAGGGCAAAGTCTGTACATTTCAACAGTTTTTAATAGGCATTGTTGAGTTGTCTACAGAAAGTTGATACCATTTACATTCCCACTGGCAGAATATGAGTTTACCATTTCCCCATGACTTTCAGAACCTTAAAAAAAATCCAACATTTAAAAAGGAAGTATTAAATGCCATAATAGAATTACTAGTAGAATTACTGGATTATTGACAACCAATTATAAATAAAAGAACTCTGTATTTCTAAAAGGATAGGAAGAATCTTGTAATGCAAAATCATTACTCTCTTAAGCACTGATAGATAATCTAAGGTCAGTTCTCAATATTAAAAGGTACATGAAAGAAACTTCCAATTAGAGTTACTGATGTCATGTTCTTTTGGCTACTCCTTAATTGTCAGTCCAAATTCACTCCGGTGATGAGACAGGGAAATGTTTTTGAGATAAGATTTATAGAGATGATACGGAGTAAGGACCTTTCCACACAAAGTGCTCTGTGAGAGGTGATCTGTGCCATTCTGTTGCACATCCACATGTATATTAGAGGCACTTTAAATTAACGTTACATCTAATTTACTTAAGAACATTGCATAATCCACGTATGTTCCCCAAATCATAGATGTATTGACATTATGGTTTAAATAACCAAGAAAATAAGCAGAAATACGACTGTGTTCTTGACTTACTAGTACTGACATTTTTCTGTGAGACGATGAGTTAATTGGTCCCAACTATGATGGCAGTGATTTTAATCATAACATTTTTCAAGATTTTCTGTACTGTAGGTAGGCAGAGTCAGTTGCATAGCAAGTTGTAAGTCAGATGTGTAAGCTCCTGGCCCTGTCGATACTTCTGTTGATAATTCTCAGTATTGTCTCGCTTTTGATCTGCAGCTATTCCTGATTACAGAGAAAGAGCTTGTTAATTTAGTAGATATATTGTTATGGGTTGAGTTCATTCTCCTCTGACCTTGTCCCTGCTGAAACAAGTAATTGAAAGGCAGAGACATAATAGTGAAGTAGAGTGAAAGTTTTATTTGAATGCACTCCAGGGGAACAGCCAGAGTCAAGGTAGACAAAGGTCTCCATCTGTAATGGGGAGACCTATATATTGCATTCTGGCTAGGAAGCTCCTCTTTGATTGACAGGGTGAGGTCATTTGATTGACAGGTCCACCAGTATGGTCATCCCTCTCAGTGCACATGTCCTTTCCCATGATGAGGTGTGTTTTGGTAGTCCTTAGTTTTGTTGGATTGCGCCCATGTTGGTATCAGGTTGGGACCAGTTTGGTCTGGTCCTCGTAGGCAAAGAAATTATTTTCCTGCAAAGCCTTTGTTGTCTTCATGTGGAACCGCCTACTTGGGCAGAGTTCCAGCAGTTTTTCCTTGAACTTTATCTTTCCCTTTGCCGCTGCTCATGTGTATCTTTTATACGTAACAATAACACAAGTAGGATAATTGATTTATGGTGGATCTTTGATAATGTCCTGGCACATGTAGATGGTTATTCAGTTGTAGGAGAACCTATGTTGTCCCCTGAGAACCGCCCATTTTTTTGTGTAGCATACCTCATTCTTGAACTCAGATTTCATTGATGTGTCTGGGTGTTATTTTGGCTTGGTAGGAGCTCTTTTATGTGGAATTTGTAGGACATTCTGTCTGCCAACCTGAATTTCCAAAGGATCTCTGTTTCGGAACCTTTTAGGTTTAGGTGAGGATCCCCAACATCCCCCCTGCCTGCCTGTTACATTATTTGGAGAGTAATCTCAGAAGTGTGTCATCCTTTTTTCTCTGTTTCTCCCCACTGGTAAGTTGAGCTATAATCTGTTTATTAAAGAAGCCAGTCATTTTTATCCCAGCATTCTCTTGATAAACTGCCCTTTTGGAGACACAGAAAAGGGAATAATAACATTTAGCAGGGCATGCAATGACTGGGATCTCAATACCGAACATTTCAGAGTGTTCTCCCTTTGAGTCTCGTTACCTTTTCTTTCCTGTCATATGGATCTGGTCAGAAACATAATAATAGGCTTGGTAAATCAGTGTTAGGAGTTAATTGTTTCCCTGCAGTTGTTCTGGGACAAATGACAAGACTTAAGGGAACAAAGTAATAAGAGAATGAGTAATGTGAGAGTAATAAAGTAAGGATGCCAGATTAAAAATTGGAGAGTTGAAACTCACTGTCATGAGGATGATAAGGGTCACTTCTGATGGAAAGCATTCTGTAACCAAGCAAAACTTGTTAGTGAGCAGACACTGGATTAGAGTGCAGTAGATTTGGGTTCTAGATTCCGTTTGCTGCTAACAACCTTGGGAAAGTTGCTTAGAGGACCCCCTCCCCCAATTTGTGCCATTGAAAGTGAAATACATCCATTTTTGTTTCGTTTTTCTTCCAAAGGTGTTCTCAAGCCCTGCGGTTCTTTAGAATTATATCAGGGGGCTAGATAGGGAAGGCATGAGGAAGAGACCAAGTTATCCCCCACAGAGTAGCTCCATTTTTTTTCTGTATTACTTGTGTGGGTTTTCTATACTATTTCCTTTGAAGAAAGTCCTGTGGCCAAACATCAGTTCTGAAACCTCTAGATAGGCTTCTTGAAAATGCCTTCTGGTGCTAAGATTTGGTGTTTATGAATACCCATCCATTGTCTTTGCTCTTGGTGTAATTCTTTCAGGGTTAGGGAAATACTGGCTCCTTGCGAAGAAACTATGCAGACGACAGCTGATTGCGATGGTTGGCTTCTTGATTGTGCCTTGATGTCAGCTGCACAGGATGTACTTCTCAACTAAACAATTAAAAATTAAAGCACTTTTTACTGTTTCCAACTTGGAGAATCCTAA
This sequence comes from Smutsia gigantea, assembly GCA_032199065.1. Lineage (NCBI taxonomy): Eukaryota > Metazoa > Chordata > Mammalia > Pholidota > Manidae > Smutsia > Smutsia gigantea. The sequence continues at coordinate 15,691 of JAVSCE010015264.1, forward strand.
TAAAAAGGTAAAGAAAACCATATCCCTTACTTATCAAAGCATATTTATACTACCTGCCACTTTTTTGAAGATCTACCTTGTAGCATTTTATGTAAGTTGTCTCATTTAACCTTGGGATAGTCTTGTGAAGTAGCTGGAATTAACTGTACTATCAGTGCGGAAATTGAGACTTACAGAGATTCTGTAGCTTGGCTGATCTCCCACAACTAGTAAGTGGTGGAGCTGGGCTCTGAAACTAGGATTGTATTTCTAAAGTGTGTGCATTCTTATGTTTGCTTGCCTCTCCAAAATTTACAGAAGTTTTGAAGCTTGAAGAAATTATTAATAGCACCATTACTACTTAAGTTTCTCATTAATGAAGCCTGGTAATAGAAGTAATTGCCAACTTCCGTTATTTTTAATTGCTTGAATTATGCCAAGGACTCTTGGTAGAGCATAAGTGATTGGATCAGACTGTTTATGTATTCCAAATCTGTTGTGTCCTTATAAATAAGGGATACTTGGGAAATTTGTTAGATTAGAAGAGGATAAAATAGTCTATGGTTTTTTAAAAGATTGGAAATTATTTCTGTAAGAATAGTAGATATAAAAACTAAAAAAAGTCCATAATGCCGCTAAAATATTTAGAGTCCATGAACATTATTTTATTTTTTTTTAATATAATTTATTTTATTATCATTAATTTACAATTACATGTGCAATGTTACGATTATTAAATTACCCCTTCATCAGGTCCCCCCCACCAACCCCATTACAGTCACTGTCCATCAGCGTAGTGAGATGCTATAGAATCACTACTTGTCTTCTCTGAGTTGTACTGCCCTCCCCGTGCCCCCCCAACATTACATTTGCTAATCGTAATGCCCCTTTTTCCCTCTTATCCCTCCCTTCCCGCCCATTTTCCCCAGTCCCTTTCCCTTTGGTAACTATTAGTCCGTTCTTGGGTTCTGTGAGTCTGCTGCTGTTTTGTTCCTTCAGTTTTTTTCTTTGTTCTTATACTCCACATATGAGTGAAATCATTTGATACTTGTCTTTTTCGGCTTGGCTTATTTCACTGAGCATAATACCCTCTAGCTCCATCCATGTTGTTGCAAATGGTAGGATTTGTTTTCTTCTTATGGCTGAATAATATTCCATTGTGTATATGTACCACATCTTCTTTATCCATTCATCTACTGATGGACACTTAGGTTGCTTCCATTTCTTGGCTATTGTAAATAGTGCTGCAATAAACATAGGGGTGCATCTGTCCTTTTCAAATTGGGCTGCTGCATTCTTAGGGTAAATTCCTAGGAGTGGAATTCCTGGGTCAAATGGTATTTCTATTTTGAGTTTTTTGAGGAACCTCCATACTGCTTTCCACAATGGTTGAACTAATTTGCAGTCCCACCAGCAGTGTAGGAGGGTTCCCTTTCTCCACATCTTCGCCAACATTTGTTGTTGTTTGTGTTTTGGATGGTGGCCATCCTCACTGGTGTGAGGTGATATCTCATTATGGTTTTAATCTGCATTTCTCTGATGATTAGCAATGTGGAGCATCTTTTCATGTGCCTGTTGGCCATCTGAATTTCTTCTTTGGAGAAGTGTCTATTCATGTCCTCTGCCCATTTCTTAATTGGATTATTTGCTTTCTATTTGTTAAGGTGCATGAGTTCTTTATATATTTTGGATGTCAACCCTTTATCAGATGCGTTTTTTATGAATATATTCTCCCATACTGTAGGATGTCTTTTTGTTCTACTGATGGTGTCCTTTGCTGTACAGAAGCTTTGCAGCTTGATATAGTCCCACTTGTTCATTTTGCTTTTGTTTCCCTTGCCCGGGGAGATATGTTCATGAAGAAGTTGCTCATGTTTATGTCCAGGAGATTTTGCCTATGTTTTTTTCTAAGAGTTTTATGGTTTCATGACTTACATTCAGGTCTTTGATCCACCTTGAGTTTACCTTTGTGTATGGGGCTAGACAGTAGTCCAGTTTCATTCTCTTACATGTAGCTGTCCAGTTTTTCCAACACCAGCTGCTGAACAGGCTGTCATCTCCCCATTGTATATCCAAGGCTCCTTTATCAAATATTAATTGACTGTATATGTTTGGGTTAATGTTTAGATTTTCTATTCTGTTCCACTGGTCTGTGGGTCTGTTTTTGTGCCAATACCAAGTTGTCTTGATTACTGTGGCTTTGTAGTAGAGCTTGAAGTTAGGGAGCGTAATTCCCCCTGTTTTATTCCTCCTTCTCAGGATTGCTTTGGCTATTCGGGGTCTTTGTGGTTCCATATGAATTTTAGAATTATTTGTTCCAGTTCATTGAAGAAAGCTGTTGGTAGTTTGATAGGGATTGCATTGAATCTGTAGATTGCTTTAGGTAGTATAGCCATTTTGACAATATTGATTCTTTCTAGCCAAGAGCATGGGATGCTTTTCCATTTGTTAGTGTCCTCTTTAATTTCTCTTAGGAGTGTCTTGTAGTTTTCAGAGTACAGGTCTTTCACTTCCTTCGTTAGGTTTACTCCTAGGTACTTTATTCTTTTTGATGCAATTGTGAATGGAATTGTTTTTCTGATTTCTCTTTCTGTTAGTTGATCATTAGTGTATAGGAAAGCAACAGATTTCTGTGTGTTAATTTTGTATCCTTCAACTTTGCTGAATTCAGATATTAGTTCTAGTAGTTTTGGAATGGAATCTTTAGGGTTTTTATGTACAGTATCATGTCATCTGCAAATAGTGACAATTTGACTTCTTCTTTACCAATCTGGATGCCTTGTATGTCTTTGTTTTGTCTGATTGCTGTGGCTAGGACCTCCAGTACTATGTT
>JAVSCE010015265.1:0-57624 GCA_032199065.1 Smutsia gigantea
ATGATTCTAGGAACCTATTACTTAAATTTGTTATTTATAACAGAAAGGAGGTATGCCAAATCAGAATTACTTGGAGAACTTTTAAAATATTACTTAATTCTCACCCAGAGAGATGCTCCCAGTTGAGTGAGCCATCATTAGTGATGCAACTGTGCTATATTCTTCAACTGTGCTGGGACTGCAAACAGATTGAGAATTTCATTTTTACATGATAGTTTAAATCAGTAAGAAAACTCAATTCAGTCACTTTTCCTATAATAAGGAAATTACATATATTGTTTGATATAATTAAACTTTCTTCACACCATAAAGCTAAACGTGGATTTTATTTTCTGAAGGCATATGTAATACATTATAGATATGGCAGCTCTAAACTGCAATGGACAATCTTTGTTATGAGATCACATCTCCAAAAGGCTAGGTACCCACAGAGAACAAAATCGACAATACATGGAAAACGCAGACAGAAATACCTCTTACAACTTCTGAAATATTCTGTCCAGAACATTTCCCTTTTTGACAACCCTCTCCTAAATGAATATATCTCCAGATGCATTTTCCCTATGATTTCCTCTGTTCTCCAAAGCCTTTTGCTCATTTTTTCTTTTCTATATTTAGAGAAAGGGAAAGAACTAAATTTTCTATACCCAAACTTTCAGAAACAAAATAAAGGGTATCTCTTATTTCCATATATTGCTGTTTCATCTCCAGAGAAACAAATCTACAATTTAAAAACTTAGGGTTAATGGAATCATTTCACACAGACTTTGGTGCATTTTTCTTATACCGTATCTTAAAAACTGATCAATAAGTGTGTGGTGGTATCATAAAATGAAGCCCTTAAGAGGATCTATGAACCAACATGCTCTATTATCTTAAAGAGTACATAAATACATTATTTAACATGGAAATTATACATTATAACCTCTATTCTATATGGGTATATTTGAGCTCTGTAATATCTTCTATTTCTCAATTCCTGCCCTCTTTTGTGTTAAACAGGTATTTTACAGTGTGCCTTTTTCATTCCCATGTTATTTCTTTCACTATAATTTTTTGAGTTATTTTCTTAGTGGTTGACTCGCAAAGTACAATTCACATTTTAACTTAAAACATTCTGATCTATATTAATATTAACTTAATTTTAATAATTAAAAACTTTCCTCTAGTATACTATCCTTCCCTTTCTTTTGACTACTATTGTCAATCAAACTACAACTTTATATGTTATAAGCCCATCAACACAGTTTTGTCACCATGGCATTATGCAGTAGTTGTCTTTTAGAACATATAGAAAAAAAAATTACAAAGAAAAATGCATTTATATGTGTTTTTATAAGTATGTCTTTCATAATACCTATTTAATTACATTTACTATTGCTCTTTATTTCTTTGTGTGGATTAGAGTTTATTGTTTAGTATCCTTTTAATTCAAATTGTAGGACTCCCCTTAATATTTCTTATAGTTCAGGTCTGCTAGGGACAAGTTCTCCTAAGGTGGTTGTTTTTTTTTTGCAAATATCTTCTCCTTCACCTTGAAAGGAGACTTTAGCTAGATACTGAATTCTTCGTTTACACAATTTTTCTTTCAACACTTTGATAAAGTCTTCTACCCTCTGTGGTTTCTGATAGTCAGCTACTAATCGTACTGAAGTTCTCTTTTATATGATAAATTACTTTTTCCTTGTTGCTCTCAAGAGCTCTTTCTTTCACTTTTGTAAACTTCACTATGACATGTCTAAGTGTCAAATACTTTGGGCTTATTCTATTTGGAGCACAATGAGTTTTTTTAATATGCAGATTAATATTTTTTCAGCAAGTTTGGAAAGTTTTCTGCCATTTCTTCTTTAAACAGTCTTCCTGCCTCTTCCATTTGCTCTTCTCCTTCCACAACTTCCATTATGCTTATGTTGGTACACTTGATTGTTTCCTGAAGTTCTGTTCATTTGTATTTTCTTTCCATGCTTCACACTGAATTATCTCTACTGAACTACCTTCAGGTTGACTAATTCTTTGTGAATTTTTCATTACAGTTAGCAACTTTTAAACTCCACAATTCATATATGGTTCTTTTTAAGTTTCTGTGTTTATTGACACTCTCTTTGATAAGATGTCATCTCATAGTTTAATTCTTTAGACAAGGTTTCATTTAGTTCCTTGAATATGTTTATAAAACCGGCTTAAAGTCTTTGTCTATTAAGTCCAATTCTGGGCTCCCACAGGGACATTTTTCTGTTGGCTGTTTTTTTGTTTGTTTTCCTGTGTATGTGGTACATTTTCCTGTTTCTTGCATGTGTCAGAATTTTTTGTTGAAAACTGATCATTTTGGATAGTGTATTTCAACAAGTCTGGTACAGAATTCCCTGCAATGCCCCAGGAAGATTTTTCACCACTGGTTTATTGTTCTTTTTCTTGATGCTGTTTCTTTGTTGAGCATTTAGTGAATTAATTCTGTAGGCTCTGTACTCCCTGCAGTTCATGGCCATTGAGTTTTCTGCTGGATTTTTTTCTTAAGCTCTTGTTTTTATTTTTAAGCCTGGCTTCCTAGGAGTCATACCTGGATGGGTATAAGTCAGTGATCAACTGATGACTGGTCAAAAGATTTTCTTAAATGTCTTTCCTATACATCTTTCAGCCTTTGCTAATGGAATCTTTGTGAGGAGTCACACCTTCAAACTTCAGGCAGCTTACAAAATAGGCCTAGCTTTCACATCCTGCTTGCCTCTGAGGCTTAAGATCACCCAGAGGTGATCCTTTCCTTTTCCCTGGTCTTCCCTAGAGGTGTGCACAGCTTGCACATAGTGCAGCCTTTTATATACCCAGAAATATGCTGATGCTTTTCAAAGTTCCCTGTAGTTGGCTAATTCTCCAGGATTTCTTTTAAGTTCCTGGCCAGGCTCCTGTTTGCCCCAACTGAAATCACAGCCTTAAGTGGTGGAGATGTTGCCAACAGTTGCTATTGTTTCAGGGAAGCCCTGGGGTGGGCTTTTTCTTCCCCCCAACTGAGCTGAGCAGTGAGTCAAATAAAAAAGCCAATCATTCTCTGAAAATAGTTTTCCCAGGGAGCTGCAAGTTCTGACAAAATATTAACTGTGTTCTGGGGATAGTGCTTTCAATGGGTTTCCAAAAGTAGTCAGTCATAACTCTCCACTGTCTGCAATCATGCCAGCTTCTGCTCTGCCTCTGGGGAAGGAGGGAAAATGGAAGTAGTCACAAGTTAAAATTCACAGATCTCACTGTCTTCCCAAAGTTCAATAGTTTTCTCTTGGACAGATGACTTTCAGTTCATTCTTTGGCTTCAGTTAATTGCCAGAATTCTGAAATGGTTCATTTTAGTTGATTTGCCCATGTTTTTGTTGTTTTAGAGGAAAAGTCCACTGAGGCCTCACTCCGCCAATCTGAAAGCCAATCAAGCTATGTAATATTTTAAATCCATCTTTATGTAGGTTTTAAGACAAAAATGCATTTTAACTAGAAAAAATGTTAGTTTAAAAAACATTTTTATATCGCTGATTCTTTTCCCTAGTAGAAACCTATGAAAAAAAGTCTACATTGCAATATTTAAAGTTAAATAGGAGGGAATCTGGTCTGTGGGAGGGAAAAATTAACTGCACAAGCAATGTCTCACTATATTATATCGTTCCTTAGGTAATATGTGAATCATCTAAAATAAAGGTGATTCCTGGTCTTAGATCCAGTCTCAGCCCCAAAAGATACCTCCAGTCACTTTTGGACAGCAGAATAAGTTCAAGTGAGGAAGAAAGGCAATTCCATCTTGTCTTACTTGGCAGACATAGGCCAAATCCAGTTCGATTCTGAGAGGGATTTAAAGAAAAGCCACAATAAAGACTAGCAGTGAGAAATTCAACAGACAAATCAGACCTGAGCAAAGGAAGCAATCATCTCTCTCCTGAGATGTCTCTGAAGAGACTCAGCACAGAGAAATCTCATTTACCTCCATCACTCAAGTGTCTAAGAAACCCATCCTGTCAAGGCACAGTAAGCTGAGCGTTTGGAAAGGAAGAGTTAGTTACTCATCACTATTTTCTGTCTTCAACACTGCCTGATATTGGCAAGCCAGATGAAGACTAAAACTGTCAAAACAGACCAAAAAAAGTCAACACCCTTCAGCAAAACTTGTATTTTCAAGAACATATTACACTTCTTTTGCTTTTCTATTTCCGTGTAACAAACTACCCTAAAGCTTAATACTCAAAATAATAACCATTTTATGTGCTCATATTTCTGCTGTAGGGGGTGGGCTCACCTAGCCAGTTCTGCTCATTTTGCTAGTGGCCATATGCCTGTTTTCAGCTGGTGGGTGGGAATCGGGCTCAACTAAAATACTAGGATGGCTGGGCTTCTCTCTCTCATGTCATCTCAGAGTCTCTTTCTCTCCATGTTATCTCTTTTACACATGGTCTTTCTAAAAATATAACCAGATTTCTTAAATTCTGGTTCAGGTCTTCCAAGAACACAAAAGCAAAAGCTACCTGGCCTTCTTATAGCTTGCCCAGACCTGGAACCACTTTAACTATGCTATATTCTCTTTTTAAAATAAGCTGCAGGCCAGTCCGGATCAAAAAGAAAGGAACTTCACAAGGGCATGATGTGTGGTTCATTGTAACCATCATCAATGCAATAAACAACTAAAACATTAAGGCCAATGTTCAGGTGACTGACGTGGGAGAGCAACTGCAAGGCACTATAAAATGGCTAAATCTAAATGAACACTTGGCAATTACAGTCGGATTCCATTTTCCACTCCTTCCTATACAGAGGATCCATCTAGATTCAGTGAGAATCTTAATTATAAATGGAAAGAAAAAAAGAACCTGGTTAATCACTTAGAATCCACATGACATTGGAAAACTCAATCATTTTCTCCAAGCCTCATCTCCTCTACTGTAAAATGGAAAATTATATCACCCTGCTGATCCTATAGAAGACAGTATAGAACAAATAAGACAAGAAATGAGGAAGAGCTTTGAAAACTTGCTATTAAATATAAGTATTAGTTATCTGACAGGATCCTAAATATAGTCAACCTTGCTAAGTTCCATTCTATTAGTAAAATTATAATAATCATTGTTAAATACCCCATATGCTAAATTACTACCAGAGCAATATTATATGTAATAATGGGCAAAAATTACATTATGTTCTGTTACTATGTAGAATAACAACACTAATATGATTTTTTTGTTGTCTAATTATATGTCAGGTGCTGGCATATTTACTTCAGATAAACTAAAACTAATCCTTACAATAACTCAACAAGGTAGATACTACCCCTCTTTTGCAAATAAATAAACTGAGTCAAGAAATTGACTACTTCAAGTAAGTCATGGTCACACATCTATTAAGTAGAAAATCCATTATGAATGCTTAATGCATAACAGACACTTGATAAATATTTGTTGTCTAAAATAAAAACAAAGCCAAGACTATCTGGCTTTAAAGTAAGCTTTTCAACCAAATCAAAGCATCTCCTCTCACAGTCTCTATTTACATGTGTAGCAACTGAAACTGTAATCACAGTGAACATACTTCATTAATATAAGCAATTTGTTACCTTCCTCAAGTGCAAAATGGCTTCCCATCTGAAAAGTACCTTCATTTATTTAAACAACTAATCTTTAATGCACTTATTGAGTCATTATGAGTTATAATGGTCATTTTATAATGTTGGAATACCAACTGAAAAAAGAAGTGATACATGCTAAACATTTACATATGAAACAAAATAAAAACTAGCAAATATTTTTATATGGTAAAATATGTACAATATGAATAACAAATAAAAATTAATCCTTATATTATGAAGAACTCTTAAAATGTAAAAGAGAAAACATTTCCCAACAGGAAAGTGGACAAACAATATAAATGGACAATTAACAAAAGAAATACAAATGGCTGCTAAATACACTTTAAAAAATTATTTTTGGCATTAGTTTTCAAAGAAATGTAAATTCAAGTGAGATTTTTTTTTCCCACTATAGGACTGACAAAAACGCAAAAAATTACAAAGACTGATCATACACAATGTCAGAGAGCATGCAAAGAAAACAAACATTATAGCACTATTAATGGGAGTATAAAATGGCATGATCTTTTTAGAGAACAATCTGGGAATTGACAAAAACATTCAAAATATATCCAGCCTTCCACTCAGCAATTGCCAAGAACTCCTACAGAGGAAATATTTGGAAATTGCACAAAGGTGTACATACAATAACTAATCGTAATACCAGACTATAGCATACCACCAAATGTCTAGTGAGACGCTTGCTTGTATAAATTGACACATATGTCAATAAAAATACACTAAATGCTATTACCCTAAAAAGATGTTCAACATATGAGTGTCAAAGTTAAAAAAACAAACTGTATTACCCAATGTTTAAGACAAAGTATATGTATTTTTTGTTGTTGTTTGTAAGGGAGAGTGGGCACATGTGTGAACAGAAGCACAACCATAAATGCAGAGTGAGCACATATACACTCACTGAGAGAAATGCTGAGATGTGAGAATCATCTTGTGAGCAGATGTGAAGTAATCTTTGAGCAGAGTAAGGCTTTTCTTTTTACTTTTTTCTTTGTACCTTTCTGTATTTTGTTTTACATTAAACATATATAATTTTTATAATCACAGTATAATAAAATTATTTTTATTTTAAAAAAGCCAACAATCATAGACCTTACATAGGCCTGAGATTCTGTGAACTCTCAAATGTTATTACTTTTACTATAAAATAGATTAAAAAGCAGTTGAAATGAATACGGAATGAAAATTAACATTTATTCCTCTTTCAAATGACAAATTCAAAAATCATAAATTCTTCACAGTTGTTTCTACTTACAAATTATTTAGAATTTGTAATTTCTTTAAAAATGTCACTGAAGAGAGTAAAAGTGAAGTAGAAATGTTCAAGTGCTACAGGATACACCTGGCATAAGTGTGCTATATTACATGCCTTTGAAAAATAACTTGCATATGTAAGGTCCTAGATTCTATAGCTTTTGATTTTATAGCTCAAAAAAACTTTTGATTTTGATTCTATAGCTCAAAAAATCCGGCATCACTTGGCAGGTTAACTGGGGAGCTTAATAACTTATACCCATTATTTACACAGTATAATGAGAATTCTCAATTAGTCATAGGTCAGATTATCCATGACTAGCCCTACTTTTCAGTGTAGCTATTGTACCCAGTGTAAGCAGTGTAGTTATTTGCTTTGTAGATCTCTCAGCTCTATTTACTTTGTTTGAAGCCAGGATTCTAGAAAAACAAATGCTTAAAATTAATTATTGAACTTAGATAGTAGATGAGCAAGTGGGCTGCTACTATCCTCAGGCCTGAGAGTCTGAATATCAACCAGATATACCACTACCTGATTCCCAACCTAGGTACTCTGGAAACCTTTGAGGCCATTTTGGTTGTCCCAATGAATTGGGGGAGTGGTTCTGATGTCATTTTTTGGCCCAGGAATGCTAAAACATTGTTGTAACATGGGGGTACCCCACCAACAACTGTCCCATTCACAAGTACAATAGTGTCCAGGTTGAGATAGGGCTATGATTTTCTTGTTTAAGTTTGTATTTCTAGACTACTTACTACACTGCAGGCATTAAATATTTGTTGAATAAAGTCAAAACAAGCAATTTCTAGCACTGAGTGAGATACAGGTAATACAAAACAATGAAGGGTGACAATGGAGAAATTAAACAACTTTCTACCTTGACCCAAGATAGGCCTTTGTGGCTGGATTCCATTATATTTAGGGGAATACTATGATCAGATACATCTGTACCTAAAATATGTAGAAAAGCATAACTGTCCACATCCAAATACATATTATCAGGGAGTTATTTTCCATTATAGATATCCACATATATGACTTCTTCTATTAGAAAAAAATCAACAATTGTGCCAACTCAAGACAGACATTCTGGGGCCCACTAAGCTCAATCTTGCATTGGCAACTGGGTGGCAAAACAGCCTTGTGATTTAAGAGTATGGGCTCTGGAGTGAGACTGCTAGGTTTAAATTTGGCTTTACCATGCATCACCCAAGTAATTTTCCTGCATCAGTCTTTTAATCTATAAAATGGAATCATCAAACAGGTTCACAGTTCTCTATTCTAAGCCCCTGGGCCAGATGTGTCATCTGACTCAGATTTTTTTTCTGGTTTTAGAAAGTAACACCACATATATGTAATGAGGGGATGGATCTAAAGCAGTAACCCATACTCATACACATGAACATTTCTGCAGCTAAGTGAATGGATGTTCAAAGTGTGGAATAAATAAAGACCTTTAAGTAGTCTCATACCATTTAGTTGAGGTTTTGCAACTGAATTAATTTTTCCACCAACTTAGGGAACCTGGTGATTTTCAGAGCCTTTTGAAATTCAGGAGTGAATATAAGGGATCATAGATCTGTAATACCTACTTACCTCAGAGAGATAATGTGAGGACTGAGTATATATAAGGTACTTACCCCAGAGCCTCACACATAGGTAGAAGTTAGTATTGCTATTGTTATAAAATGTTAACTAGTTACTAAATGAGAAACAAATCTATGCAAGATAGGCAAAGGAGTCAGCTGACTTGCATGGGGGGTGGTAAGTATAGCCTGAAGGGAACCTAAGCAATTACTCTAACTTAAATAAAACAAAATTATAGCCGATTGATCACTGTAAGAAAAGAATGCAGCTGTCCCACTAAACTCTTAAATATTTACTTCCTTTTGTTAAAAGGGGGTTCTCCAGGAGTTACGATCTGAAGATATTTAATATTTTCAGCTTTACATGTGATTTCCTACTTAAAATTCTATGGCTTTCTTCTTTAAAGTATTTGTCTGATATTGAAGGTTTTCTTCAGGACCAAAACTGATTTCTCCTTTATGTAAAACAAAACAAAACAAAACAAAAAACAATGAAATTCTTGTTGACCACAGAAGGATAGAGCAAAATTTGAAAGTGAAATAGTAAATGCAAGAAGTATGTTGAATCCTACATTCCAAATGAGTGAAGTTCAATTTGCCCCTTATCCCCTCCCTGTTCTATTGGTTTTTATGATCCAAACTCCTAGAGAAACTGTAAGATTTACAGGGGGGATGAAGGGAGCAATCACTCGTTAATAAGAACTACTCTTTGCCAAGCACTAGATTATGTACTTCTTATTTATCCCTTACTTAATTTTCACAAGTGTGAAAGGTAACAGTTAGCATCCTCCTATTACATAGAGATATTTTATTAATAAATGAGTGAACCATGATTCAAACTCAGGTTTAACTAACTCAAAAACCCATGAACTGTTTGCACTAGACCTCCTTGCCAAAGGATATAGCTTCATTCTCATGTTCTTGACTAATTGTTGGCTTCCTTCATAATTTTTATTAAATTATTTTTAAAGTGCACAAAGTAATCTGGAATTTACACTCTCAAATTAAGAACATTTTAGTTCTTTTCTATAATCACAAATTTGAAACATACTTGTAATTTTTATCTTATCTGTGCTAAAAAGATCTCCGTAAGTGACATGCAGCATTCTTAGTTATAAGAGTGTATTTATATACATATTGCATTACGTTTCCCAGAAATTAGCAGCACAATTATTACTGAAGAAACTTCAACTTAACAGACTTTAAGGATAAAACAAGTATTTAGTTCAATAACTAATCATTCTGCTCATTAAGATTTTTGTGGGGTATGACCTCCAAAATACCCCCTCTACTGCCACTCCAGAGTTAAATGGCCTTTTAGGGAGCATTTTCATTATGACAAATTACCCCTTCTATAATTTAAACTATTTCTATTTAGGTCTGGCTTTCAAGGAGATAACTTAAGGATCTCTCTAACATACCTGTCACTTTGCTGCTTTATCAATTTCAGCTGAAAGTTTGTAACAAAAAATAAAGAGAAAAATAAATTTGAAAATAGACTCAAGGTCTTTCACCAAATAAGTTACTTTCACAGCTTGAATCCTTCCTTACTCCTGTCAATAACCTTTTTTGCTGCCCTTTTCAGTCACTCTCCAATTGTTCTTGTCCAGAATAAACTGTGGAGAAAATAACCGAAAATTATTAATTTAGAATGTTCAGTTCAGCACTCTAAACTAAAAAACTCAATGACTAAGTTTGAGAAAAATAATACCCCAGAGTCATGCTCATTTTAAAAGTACAAAACTGTTGACACATACTCAATGCACTGATTTGAGTCTAACAATTACTCTTATTTTAAATTTGTATGATCAACTTTCATCATTATTAAACTTCATGATGTCTTTATTGGGCCACTGATGGGATTATTTTCTATTTGCAGATAAGTAATTTCATAGATTGTTACAATATAAGGCTTGTATGCATACTTGGGTAAGTGAAAACATATTTTGGAATCCATTATTATCAAAGATTATAGAATTCTAAATATAATGAAGGAATCATTCCTTGACACTATTATCAACCACTACTCATAAATGCTACTATACCCTAGAATTTTCAAGGCTCTATACATGGACAGTAGCTTATGGAAATTAGTTTTAAGTATTTTCTTAATACTTGTGTATTTAACTACCAGGCTTGGGGTTATGAAATACAAGCAGTATTTTAAGCTGCATAAAAAATGATGTTTATTAATGTCACACATGATATACTTAATATGGATAATTTATATTTTAGTTTTTATAGTTTTTTATATTTGTATTCTTAAAACTATACTATTTTGAAGCCAAATGTCACTGGCTCTGATAAAAAGCTAGTACACTAGTAACATGTTTCCTGTGTACCATGTTAATTAATTAATTAGTTGAAGAGGAAAAGGAAAATGCCAACAGTCTAATTCTTTTTTATAGATCCACCATACCAGTAGGAAAAGAGGTATATTAACCTTGACTGTCACTTCTGGCAGAATGCAAGAACAAAAGGAGAGGTATAGTTTCCTACTCTATAGTCCTTGCACAAAGGAAAGCAGTATAGAGCTGTGGCTCTGAAAACCTATCTTCTAATGACATACACTCAGAGACCCACTAGAAAAAACAAAAACAAAAATGGACATGCTCTCCAGTTTACCAATATTTGCCAAGGTGGCTTATGAAGAGAACCCCTTTGATTAGAAAATATAATTTGAAAATTGCTAATAGAATGAATAAGAATACTAGAGTAAAGTTCATAAGATCTGGATTCACATGGTAGATTTTCCATGTACTAGCTGTGTAACCGTCAAAGGTATTTCTTAACCTCTGCCACTCTTGGCTTTCCCACCCATAATATGAAGACAATCCCTATCCCATATAACTGACCAGCTGAGAAAAGTTAATTAAGTAAGATGCCATACACAAAAAGAACTTTGTAAGGTATGACCTAATATGTAAATGTATATTCTAATCATTGGCCTATGTGCTATGCAATATGTAAAAATAAACATTTTTCCTTCCCTACAACTCCCATTCCCAAGACAACTTACTTATTTTACATAAGGAGTTTAATGCTATCAAACTGAAAGAAGGTCCAAAAATCAGATTAAAAGGAAAAAAGTGGAAAGGATAAGCACATACAGAATTGTTCTCTATTTGCTTCTTAGAATACAAGGTAAGCTCATCTCCCACTACTTTCCCAAGGAAAGGATTCCATTGACCCATCTATTGGTTTTTATTTTAAATTTCCTCAACTATTTTTAATAAACATTATTTATAAGTATTTTAATAGAAGTGTACTATGGAAACTTTTTTCTCCAGGCCCATATGAGCTTTCACAATTACTAGGTATGATATCAATGTCCATATCAGATATCTTCAGCCATGAAAAATCAATGACAAGGAAAAAGAAGATCAGATTCATTTGTTTGGTACAGACAACGCAAATGGTTCAAGAAATACGATAAAGTTGCAATATTTCCTAGGAAACCTATTTGAGAAAGTTAATACTAAGTCCCTTTAAATATACTATCTGTGATAAAGATTATTATAGCTCTTATTTATAACTCCAATACACTAAAAAAGGTTAAAATGATAACATGTTATGTTATGACTATTTTACCACAGTATATTTAAAAAAAAGATTATCTTGGAAAAAAAATTATAACTCCTATATATAAATGTATAGTTTTTGTTATAAACCATGTCACAAAGGTCTTAGACTCAAAACTCTTCAATTTATCTTTCTTGCAACCTTGTATGCATACATTTTGGAAAACATATAGGGAAATTTTTGGTGCACTCTGTGGAGGACTTTTTTAAAAACCACAGGTTTGAAAGGGAGGATATAGCTCCAGCTTGCTTCTCTCATAACCAGCAGATTGTGTATTTATCTTCCCATAGAAACTGAAGACTGAAGAAATATTAAAATAGCAATGTTTTAACATCTTGAATGTGCCAGCAATTGCATTTCAACTAGGTGGAAGGGTAAATAAGTAATTTGGGGGCAAAATCTCAAAGACTAATGATGATGAACAGCTTACAAGTACTCAGACTAATGCCTATCCCTCTGGTGCCCCTCCCACCACCCACTGCACCCCACCCCCTGCTCTTTTCACCTTTCTTAATGCCAATGGAAGGCCTCTCTTTAAAGTATTGCTGTAGTGGAAGCAGAAGTTCACAGACCAAATTGTTGTGTCTTCCTACATAACTAACCCATTATTGAGTAGGGCAATTCTAACAGCAGTATGCTAGCCAATTATTCTACCAAATAGTTAATATGCACTGCTCCACATGCCACCATGTCTTTGGCTGGATTTCATAAGGAGAGCTGCTATATTTTATATTTTACTATCTTTCATTTGAATTTATCCTGATTAAGGCCTGATGTTTGGTAACCTATGAAGCAACTATGGAAATGCATGTGGCGTATACACTTAGTTGTCTGCCATTTTAGAATGCCAAAGCCAGTCATCATGCTGGGCAACACACGGACACAAAAGCAATGGGAAAAGACTAATGTAAGAGTCTCATATTTATGTTCTCATTAAACCACCCTAAGTAATGCTGAGATATTTCACATTATAGGAGCCTCAATGCTCTTTCCTGCTATTTCCCTATAAACTATGTGTTAGCCATTACTTTTCGATGTAGCATGCCTTTAATCCTACTTCAGGAAGGTTGGGGAGGTGAGTAGGAAGGAGGAATTCTCTTGTAGTTTATAAAGCCCCACAGAAAGCCAAGCTGTGTGGAGCATTTAAAATAATAATTGTAACCACATAACAGCGTGAAGAATAGTCTAATGCTGTTTTGTCTCAAACATATACAAAGTAGTAAAAGAAAATAGAGTCCCTCATCATATTAACTATTACCAATCATAGAAGAAAAACCTATTTCAAAATCTTATATATAAAAATATTGAAAAAATTCACACATATCCTATATTTGACATATTAAAACAGTTTTGTATACACATAGTTCATAATTTATAATGATCAGTGATTAATTACCCCATATTCTTTCCATGAGCCAAGCTCAATGTATTCTCTACCATAAAATGCCAGAATGACCAAGTGACCTAAAATATTAAAAGCAAGAAGAATTAGATTATCATTAAAAATGAATTTGTTGATACCTAGAAGCTATGTGATTATTTAAAATTATTGAGTTTGTGAATAAATATTGCCATATAACTGAATTATTTTTTAAGTATTTCTCTAAGTGACTGTATATTTTTTAAATTTCCTATTTAATAAAAAAGACATTGTTTTGATTTTTACAGAGAATGAGAGAGAACTTTTAAGCCTCAGAGAATTAGAATTCAAGGAATAAACACATTGTTTTAATCATCAGGAAAAATGTAAATGAAGGGAAATAATGAAGGGAAGGGTTCTTTGAAAGAATCTGTACTTTTACATGTAAAGATGACAGACCAAAAGATTCTGAGAACCTACCTGCTAACTTCTTGCATACAGAGAAGCAAACACAAGAATTCATTAGCAGCTGACATACCTTTGTTCATTCCTTAAAAACAAATCTGTTTATTAAAAACAAACAAGCAAAAACAATGCATACACGGGTAACAACGCTGAGGAAATAGTAAGATATGAATGATTATTCAGTTTTATGAAAATTTTTTTTAAAATCTTTGGTTCAGGGGAGAACAGTCCTGGTTATTTTTTGATTATTTTTATCAGCTAATAAAGTAAATTTAGGGTAACACTGATATATAAACATGTACTTAAGTATATTTGTTTATATACATTCATAGCTTTTTTTGCCCTAAATTTGGTCCATGATATCAGAGATAATAGTACACAGTATATCTGACCCTTTCGTCAACTATATACAGCATCATAGCTGCCTGGCATGATTTAGTTTTGTTTGTTTTCTTTTCTCTTTAAAGATAAAGGCGACATTAAGTGACAGTTGCCATAAATTTTTATGTTGGTCCATTAAACTTAGAAAAATAACAAAGCAAACAGGCACAGCTGAGTATATATGAACAGGCAACAGTCTAAATACACATATTTGGGGTTACTTGAACAAGACAAGGATCACTAAAATAATCACAGGTGTTTGCTGTGTATTTAGGCGATTACAAGTCAGATACAGCAAAAATGCAATAATCTACACTAATTCACACACCAGAGTTCTCAAAAAGAACTTGGCAATTTTAACCCTACTATCAGATTTTCCTGTTACTTTGTTGTCATTATGAAATATAGTACATTTTCTGTACACATTTATTATAAACTACATGACTAAACAATACTTCATAACAACTTTAAGTAAAATGACTGATTTATACATACTTACAATTAGATGTTTCTGAGATAATTCTACCTACCCCTTTAATTCTTTTTTCAACTACCCTCCCCTATATCTAATTTGTTAAGTGAATATCAAGTTAGAAAATTCCAGCTGATCTACAGTTACCTATAGCCTCCACTCCTCTCCAGATTACGAGTAAAACCTCTTTAAACACATCTTTCACCACCTCATTCTGATACTAACACAATTACTCAGGATCTCTTCGTTTCCTGAATTATTTTAAGTTCCTCAGCAAGCATACCAGTTCACTGATGATACAAATTTGTCTTCTGCCACTTATCTTTTTAACCTTAAAACCCAATTTATTTCTTAAAGCCTGTTCTCATATAATGTTATTCAATTATTAATTTAAGAATTGAGACTATGTCAGGCAGGTGGCACATATACAAATATTAAACATACATAGTCCCACACATACCAATCATAGGAAGACACCACTCACAGCAAGATGCCCCTCCCTCTAAGCTCTACTTTGGCCCCACAAGAACTTTGTTCCTTGTTTCTATATTCTGCGATGGATTTCTTTTCACATATCTGGCTCAGCTTTCAAAATATCTCCATCTTGCCTATCACTATGTGCTTAGCAATGTGCTAAAAGTTGATTAGGTGCTAAGGATACAATGGTGAACAAAACATAGTTATTTTGTATTCAGGTCGCACTTCATTTTCTCCTATACACTATCCTAACTATCTCAATGGTGTTATAATTCTCCCAGAACCCAGTGATTGTTCTCCTTTTTCACTCTCATTTTCTCATACCCCAAAACTATTAGTAAACAAGTCCTGCTGATCTGTCACTCATGTCAGGTGATCCCTTCCAGCACCACCCTGAGATTCAGGCAAAAGTCACTGCCCTGGGCTTTGCACTTTAGAGAACCTACTTTGGTCCTCTCATCAGGTACTTCCTCATAAAGTAGTAAGCCCGCACAGCTGCAGGCCATGCTCCCTGACTCTTTTGTACTGTACCTCAGCAGATTCCTAGGATTCAAAATCCCTTGCAGAGCCCTGGACTATCATCCCCAAGGCAGATAGATGCAGGTATACCCACCTCTGGCCCAAGGGGTAGTCAAGAGATGGTTGCAAGAGTGGGTCAAGGCTGCCTGAGGAGTGGGTATGTGGACATGCTATGGCAAAGAGCCTAGGATATGGGGGAAAGGAAGTAGACTGCAGAACAGGGACTAAGTGATAGGAGGCCAGTTCTCCCTTTTGCCACGGTGTCCTAGAACAGAACTAAAAAATCTAAGAACTCTAAGCAGTCATCTCTCTCATTAGAAAGCCATATTGGTCAAATTAAGAGGTAAGAGCACACTTTATTTAAATTGGCTGCTTTATACCATTTTTAAGTATGTAGAAATATAATGAGTCACCTTCCATTTGTATTCTTGTACCCAACGGTGTTACGGATGGGCCTGATCTCCACATTGTACAGCCACTGAAGGTTCCCCAGCTCCAATCTTCATTGTGCGATGGGTATTATAATATCAAATGATTATTTTACTAGTAATGGCAGTAGTAGTAGTAAAAGACATATTGATAATACCTCCCACGGGAGGTCCTAGCACACTACCAGACATCTACTCTGTACTGAACACTTTCACACCCTTTGTGTTACTCACAACCCCACTGGGTAGTTTGTCTATACTTCATCCATTAGTTGAAAGTAACAGAGTGGCAGAGGATTCTAACCAAGGTTTTTCTGAATTAAAAAACCAGGTTCTTCACCCTATACTTCCTTTCAGATGATTAAGAGGGGTTTACCTGGCTTCAGACCACTCTCGGCTAATCTACACAGATCTGCCAGGTTAATCTCCCTAAATCACCACTTTCATCTGCACATTTGATCCACTTTAACAAACATACACTGGCTAGGTAAGCTCTATCCAGATAAGTTCCAAATCCTTAGCCTGATTTTCCTTTCCATTCCATCTGCTTCATTATTTCCCAACAATTCTTCAAACTCTTCAAACAAAAATCATACCTGCCTCTACTGCTAGCATGTCCTTAACCCCTTCCTCATAACCAATACACCTCTCCCAAACAACCTTGAAAGTTCACCTCATGCCTTACCTCTTCCCTAAATACTTCTCTAACAACTCAAACCCAGAATCTACCCTTTTTTCTGTATGTTCATAATACTAATAGTCTCTAATAAGTCAACAATTAAGCTGTGTACTTAGCTTGGTGAGAACAAAGGACATGATATCAGTTTTTACTTGAAGTAACTTTAATTAGACTAAGAAGTTAATCATGTTGGACAGCAGTACAGGAGAGACTGGTAAAGTGGCTCTGTAGACAGAGCACCTGGCTAAAAATCTATCTGGATCGTACATTAGCATAACTTTGGTATTATGTTCACACAGTAATTAGCAGTTCTTTTTACAGTAAGTAGATTTTTTGTTCCTGGAACAATTTGGATTTTAAATTTTTTGAGAACCCAAAAGGACTTTTGCTTATGTGTGTCATATCTCGTCATACACTGGTAAATGTTTAACGACCAGCTCTCCCTTCTTCCCTCTCAAAAAGCCAAATTTGTAGTTTCTGCTCATTTCCATGGTGTAAATATTCCCAACATGACTAATCTCAAGCTAGCAATGTGACATCTGAGTGCAGTTAAGAAGAGATGAGCAAAACTGACTCTCTCCAATAGCTAAGAATAGGCTCCAGTCCCTCACTAATTATGTCTAACATCATATTAGAAAATAAAATGGAGAAATATAATATTACTTTTAAAATCACAGTAACACCATTACATCTAACATAAACATAATTTTATCTAAGTTTTCCAAAACAAAAAAGATTTAATGAGAAGAGTGGCATTGTTTTACATTTTTACAAACTACTTTAATTTCTTACTTAGCAGAAGACAATTGGGTTCTCATGTCTACTTCTGTATTCAAACTGCTGTTTTGGTTGAAGTACATATATTAAAAAAATGCAGCCTCACATAGACATTTAGTTGAAAAAGGGATGATCTCCTGGGGCTGGTGACCCCAGGCATCCTCCATCCACACTCTTGAGCAGCATTCATACACAGTATATAGTTTGCGTAAAAGACTTTGGTGTGAAAAGACCTTCCAATAGCGAGAATTTGGACTAGTTCATTTAGTTTTTCTCACCTAGCAATTATCTCATTTCAAGAATTCCAACTTTAGACAGCACTGAAACAAAAGTTTATGGTAATTCATATACGTGTGTTTGTATGTGTAAATATACATACTTACATACAAAGCTATACAAACGTATATGTACACATACTATATTTCCCCAATTCAGCAAATCAAAGTGCTAAGAATATCAAGGAAAAAATATGATGTTGAAGTAAAAACTTCTCCATATTCAGGGGAAAAAATTATATGCAGAGAGAATACTTATGAAGCTACTGTATGAATCTTCACTGAGCTGGACATACATCTAATTAAATATAAAAGGTACAATTATGTTCTACATTTTTACAAGTGGACAATTGCGCCATATGTACAAGATGATAAGTCAGAATTACATATTCACTAATGTCAAAAAATGGCTTTATCAGAATAGAATTATATTTTGTTTAACTCTGAAATTTAAAATTTCCCAACTTAATGTTTTGGGCAATACTTAATTCTTCAAACAGATACCATTAAACAGTTTAACATAAGTAGTAGTCAAGAAAAAAATTGATTAATTTCAAATTTGCAGAACTACCAGTAACAGCTAGTGATTTTATCTGAAAGATTATCTGGGTACATTAAGTGCTATTTTCCCTTGGCTCTAGGTATCACTGCAGCCTGGTATTCTTCTCCCTCTTAAAATAACAAGGCAATATTAAGCACGCTCTGTACCTCCTTCTTTCCTTAAGCTTAGGCTGGAATTACCTTCTTCAAAGAATTGAAATAGGATAGCCATTGCCTAAACCAGTTTAATCCCACTAGCTACTTCAAACTGTTATATATCAAACCACTTCTATTCTTTTGAAAATAGTATCTTCTCAAGCCTTCATGGTCTGTTTAGCAACAACAGAATATATTAAAATTTAAACTATATTCTGTAAATCAATGGTGAACATGTTGAACATTTCTTAAAGGGTAGACCAAAAAGTATCAAAGGTAATCAGATTTTTATATAACTCTACGGTTGCCTTACTTCTCAGCAGAAGCCATTGATACTCTTTCAGTTGTCTTACATCAACAATGTAAGGTGTTAACACAAGGCTAGGCAGTTTCCTGGTTTCTATTCTTACAGCTTTTTACATGGAAGAAAAACTTGAAGAGAGACTAAATGTTTAAATAATATGAGGCTTGCCATACGTATTTACTAAAGTAAATTTGCTCTATGCTTTAAATTCTACCCTTTGGGCAGGATAATAAACATTTCATTTGTTAGTACATATTTTTCCTATCAGTTATTTCTCTTATTTTTAAAGATCCTTGCCCCAGGATTTGAATCTGTGAAGACAGATCCCTACATAAAAGTTCACTGTAAAGAATTCCTACTCATTGACCAATACTGAAAATAACTAATAAAATAGATAGTGCATAACATCCCTCTTTGAACACAATTTTGTTTTCTGTTTACCAGTGCCATGTTACTATTCTCAGCTGTCACCCTCTCCTGGGAAACCCTCCTCACAACCTACCTACCACAAGAAGTAGGCTAGAAAGATGACAATATTAGCTACCATAGTTTGAGTGTTAATTCTAGACTGCAATGCTAAATTCTCTATATACATTCACCTCATTCTATCCTTGACTTTTTCATTTTTCAGCCCAACTGAATAGGCAATACCGCCATATTTACATTTAAAAAATCTGAGATCAAAATAATTAAGAATACATTTAAGGATAAGTAGCTATCAAACAACAATGGCAGGATTTAACTCAGTTCTATTTTACTCAGAAGACTAGGACTCCTATCTTTTCCTAACAATTTTGCAAGCTGACAGACCTCATGCAACATGCATCACATATTTTTATTTTTTAAAGCTAAAGACAAAGTAGTCATGGATATTTGCATATGCAGAATTAGCTTATGAGGATCTCACATGGCACTGCTGGGGTCTTTGAGGAAACTTTACAGTTCCATAGAAGTACTATAACAGACTTCTTTTGTGACAATCCTGACAAAAATCTATATTCAAGATTAGTTGAGGGAGGTAATCTTCCCACAAATCTGTTTCATCCTGAACCTGTGTTTGTGTCTTCAAGAGTAAGCTGTGATTTTATACTCATAGACTTAACTACAGTGCACATCCATGCTTCATGATGTAGAATATGGGGACAAAGACATAAACTGTTAGAAAGTGTAGCAGATTAGGCTACTTAACTGCTAAACGACAATTCAGAATAATTAAGAGGCAGAACTACTGTTCCATACAGTGCTATATACAGTCACTATGTAGGATATAGATAGAACAAAGCAAGCAGCAGTAAAACTTAAGAAATTATCATTGAAGGTAATAAGCCACATAATCATTTTTTCTCTAGAAAAGCAGACAATTCAATCTTGTGAAAGAGATGCCTAAATACAAATATTAAACTCACTGTAGCTCTATTGGCTTTTTAAGGGATAAAGAACTTTAAAAATATTCCAGAAATTGATAAGCTAGCAGTAAAACTTCCAAGTTTGAGTTCTGCCTGGAAAAGATAGTATTTACATTGGATTGGGGTATTACCTCATCAGTTAGCAGGAAAAAGCAACTCTGGTTGATGCCACACTAACCTCCTGGATCTACGAAACCTTATACTAAGATCTTCTAGCAGGAAGCTAGTATAACATTAAGTGAATGTATTAAAATATCTTAATAGGAAGATGTTACTATGGATAAGCTATTATTACAGATATGCAAAAGAGCATGCCCCTCAATCAATGATAAACATCTCTACATAAAGCAAGTTTGTTAAAAAAAGTTTACATTACACCATTTTCTTGTTCTACACCATTGGCTTGCTTCAGAGGTTGATTTTACCTTTAGTAAAGCTGTGTATTTTCTAATCTGTTTAGGGCAGCTGTCAAGTAATCAGAGTAAGCAGTGCCTTTTTAATAAGGAAGTCTTTTAATGAAATATAATAGGTCATAAATACCTAATTTCTGCTCTTTACGGTAATTGCCAGTCTTTACTGTAACTGCCACTTTAACAATCTTTTCCAAATGCTGACACAGAAGATGAACAAATCAAGGGTATTAGCATGTGTGTATATTTACAGCTTAATGCTGTCAAAGGATGTAGCTCCACTCCCAACTCCAGCAACTACATGAGGATCTGTTTCTTTTGATGAAAACATCCTGTCTTACTTTGTGAACATATCTGAATTAATCTCTTTTTCATGGCTATGTAAGCAAACACATAATAATGGATACCCAGGAGAAATGCTGACAAAGGGAGAGCACAATATTACACCTTTAGGAATATCAGACACTCTTACTATCACTGTGGAGGACTACACATTTTACTTTATTCTTTCTTCAATAAATTCTCCACTCCATTATTCACAGTTTCAAAAAACATTGTTTATAAGTAGTTCAAATAGTGTTACTTCCTTAGAGAAACTTTTAAAGTGTATTGTAAGCATCAGTTTTATATGCACATCCACTGAAATTGCACATATAAAACTATAAGGAGTTTCTGCAAAATAAGAGAATCTCAAAGAGAGAAAGCACAAATGTTAAGATTTTTATTTTTAAAAGGCACATTCATTATGACTATTTCACTACAGTTCAATTTTACATTCATGATAAAAAAATCTTTTAAAAATAATTCCTTGAAAACTTCTTTACATGGTAATCATTTAACTTTTTGCTTTGTTTCATTTTGAGCACACCATTTTTTTAACTAGTAGCTTTTTAAATTGGTAGTATTATTGCTATTTTAATACCAGAAGTCCTGTGCACAAACAGTAGTAGTTTTATAAGAGTTTGCCCATTTTTGAAAGGCTAAGCTTCCCCAAATCAAACTAGCTTACCGTGAAAAGAAAACCATGACAACTGTTTGTACCTCGGGCTTTATTATTACATCCGGCCTGGTCACTCTCAGAAATTCAATCTATTATGGTTGCTAGGAGTCTGTTGCTGTGCAACCTAGAAGGGTATGCTGTGCTTTCAGGCTAAGGAGTGCTAATAAACCTGTAGGCTTCCTTCTATGGAGCTGACCAGCGTGTTTTAAAGGGCTTAATACTTTTCGAGAGTGATTGGCCCACAATTCAAGACACATCCTATTAAAAACAAGTCACACTGTGAGAGTTCTAACAAAGGGACAAAATGCTAAACATACACAAATATTCAAAATGTATCCTCAGAATCCCTTATTTGGTAAAACAAACAAAGAATAGATTATGATCTACATTTCAATTATACCACCTACCATCCCCAAGCTTTTATTTCCGTATAGTCCCCTAAAAGGCTGTGATGGATATAAATGAACTGAGGAAGTTTTTTTAAAAAGCAGTACTAAGTATGATTTTAAAAAAAGAAAAAAAAAGAAAACTACTGTACTTACATAAACTCCAATAATAGAAAAATAAATTAAGCCTAGGAACCCAGAAGTCATGAGGTTAGCAAACCTAAAAAGCTTTCTCCCTGCCTCCCCCACATACAAAAAAATCATTGAGTAAATGAAGAAATTCTAAATTTCATTATAAAGAGAGATTTTTTTCTCTTCATCTCATAAAAAAGATCTTACATTAATTCTAAATCTATTCTATCCTGTTGTATGTATATTCTATAACTTTAAAGATTAAACAGTAAGTTTATTCACATAAAATACCTAGATAGCATTGCTTAAATGTAAATGAGAAGAAAAGAACAGTGGAGTCTGTCAATAAAGTACTGCTAAACAAATTGAATGAAACAATTTGAGAAGTGAGCAGAGGATGGGAGAGGACTTCTATCTTCTTTAAAAATAGTTAAGTTGTATTTATTTCTATTTGTTTTCATATGATAGGTCTTTTCCATGAAGTTTTTTAAGAAAAAAATAGATGAAGTTGGTTTACCATAAAATACCAAAGACCATTCAGACAGACAAAAGTAACAGATGATTTTACAACAATTATCTTAACAATGAACATTTATTCAGGACTTCCCAAGGCTCTCTTGGCTATGTGAACATTGCAATTTTTTAAAGTCAAAAATAAATTTTTTAAAAAGCCAGGCAACTTTTTCTCTATATTCATGGTAACATTTAGCCCTTATATCTAACTTCTCTGAATGAGGGGCATTTTTTTAAATGATCTTGTCTGCACTACCTTAATCTTTTAAAGAGCCATGTATACCTGTCCTTCTAATG
Source organism: Smutsia gigantea (assembly GCA_032199065.1). Lineage (NCBI taxonomy): Eukaryota > Metazoa > Chordata > Mammalia > Pholidota > Manidae > Smutsia > Smutsia gigantea. Next base: position 23,009 of record JAVSCE010015265.1, read on the forward strand.
GTTGTTCTTATTTCTTCTTCTCACTATACACTAAAGGAAGCAAAGTGAAATCAACTAACTCTCTAAAAGCACCAGGAAACAACCAATAGTGGAATGCAAAACAACTATGAAAAAGAAAGAAAAACAATCCAATAACAAAAGAGAGCTGAAGCAGGCTGAGAAGTGCAAAGGCAACATCTGACCAAAGAACTGAGGTTGAGGTGGAAAGAGAATGGATTGGCTAAGGAGATTTAGAACTGAAACTGTCTCTAAGCAAAGCCAAGCACTGTAAAACAAAGAAAATGGGAGAAAAGGGACAGAACAGATGATAAAGAAAAACAAGACAATAATTGAAAGAAAGTTTGCATAGAGAATCATGATCCATCTTACACGCGGAACAAGGGAAAAAGAGAAAACACGTAGGAAAGTTTTACATTCGATAATTATAGTTTCCTTGATCTATCCTTGCTTCTTAAGAAGGCATGCAACAACTTAGAAAATACTTTTAAAAGATGCAGTGACACCAGTAACATTTATAACGTAAAAACTAAGTGACTATTAACTTGAAGACTCAATTTCACAATGAAGCGATATGAATATTTTTTAATTCTCATTTAGGGTAAGAAAAATTCAACTTAATTCTAAAGCTGAATTTATGAAAACCTTTTCAAAAGTAATGAAAACTGATTTTTTTCCAAGCAAGAACAAAACATTAAAACACATACACTACACAAACACAGCCACAAAAGTCAGAAAAGTTATTCAAGTCAGATTCTACTTACAAGTATGCCATTTGCAGGACTTGTGAGGCAAATGTGTTAACTTTTAAAGCAGTATTTAATAGTTGGTCAAGTACTAGTCAAGTGTAGTAAATAATGTTGAAAGGATCTTTTCTGAAAGAATCAAAGTTCTAAACTGGCCTCCTTAATTATTTAAAGTCCTATCAAGCCATGGGGCAAAACAAAGAAGAAAAATTTTTTAAATGGGGATAAATATCCTATAGAGTAAATGTTAAGAGCTTTCTGGTGTTTATTGGGTTCTTGTGTCTTTGAGGTTACAAAATTGCAATAATTATAAAGTATGGCATCCTTAAAAGAAACCATAGGAGTATGTGGCTATAGAGAATAACATATTCATCCACAGAATTAAGCCTCTTTTTTGCACATTCCAGTTTTCTTGGACTTCTAACACTAACTGTATTTGATTCATTTCCACATATCTATCTTCCTAAAAAAAAAAATCAAAAATCCTCAACAAATGTTGAAACTGAATTCTGATTATTTTAATGTCAAACTTTTTATCAAGAATTTTAGGTTCTTTGATAAATCACATAATTAGGGCTGGTAACCAATGACTTAGAGTTTAGAATTCTTTTATGTAGTCATATCTTACCAATTATAAAGAGAAAGAGATCATTAAGTGAGTCATAAATACAACATTATTTCTCTTTCCTGCTAACAAAGAACACTTCCAAAATGTTTTTTTCAAATAATTTCTATAATTTGTTTAGCTAAGGTGAAAAGAATGCTGTACACAGGAAATTTTTTTAATATAAAAAGGAATGTGATACAAACATCTGATTAGAACAGTGATATCACTTAAAACATATTTTAACACTTCTTAAAAAACCACTTTAACTTCTTAGCTACTGCTATTACTTTTACACATTTAAAACTTGAGAAAAGGTGTTGGATAAATTGAAAAAAGGCACTGGATCAACTGAGTTTTCAAATGCATAACTGAGGATACGGAAAAAGGTATCTTGAAGTACATTCTGTATATCCAAGGGATAACTTCAGTTCCATCATATTATAAAAGTCAAAAACTTAAAAGATATGTATTTCACAATTTTTTGTGAAAGCAAATACATAGAAAATCTTTACAGAACATAAAAGAAACAAAACATCTTAGTAAATAAATAAATGTTGCTTTCTCAGCACTAGCAAATTATCTTTGTAGAGTCTACATTAAATTTGGAAGATTACATTTAATCCCAACTCAAAATCTGAGACCAAAAATATGAAAATTCAAAAGTCAAACTCTTAAATGATACTAATCTGAGAACTAACCTTTATTCTTTTCATGATCTTTTTCCATCCCTCCCTCCATCTACAGGTGGGGCTATAGTGGGGATGACACAACATGGCAAAGCAGAGCAAGGGCCTGGCAGCTGAGGGCTCAGCCTGGCTCAGCTGTGTTGGGCCTCTTTTCATAGGTTAAAAAGTGAGGGGAGTCAAGAAAAGGTGTACCTAAAACACCACTAACCACTTAGTTGTTAAATATTAAAGCAGAGTGATGATTACATGTGAATTCATTTAATTATTTCATCATACTATTTTTGTACACGTTTAAGTTTTTCCTTAACAAAAAGTTAGAGGGGAAATAAGAGAGTAGACTTCCTCTCCAAAGTCTTTTATAGCTCACATATTTTTTTCATAAACATGATTGTGATACAAACAAGTGATGATAAAAAATTTGGCTTAATGTTTTATTTATTTATATTTTTAATGGCAGAAACACCAGGTACTCAAGTTCAATAAATTCCAGCCTGAAGATTGCTAAACATGGGCACATGTGACTTACTTCAGACACAAACACCTGGGCATGTCTGCAAGTATAATCATTTAACCAGCCTTTAAAGATGGAAATCGGGATTAGAAATAAATGTTCTGTATATGTAATTATGTAAGTTCAAACAGAAAAAGGTAGTTTTTGTTTTCTTGAGATTTCACAGCAATTCTACAGCCTTAACTCAAATATGTTAAAAACATATACTACTACATATTATATTATATTTTATATATTTTGTACCATTTTTTAAATATTCCAATGTAGTACAATAGTCTCAAATACTGTCAAACTGTACATCTCATAATGGATGACAGGCACATAATGCTGAATATTTGACACTTAACTGAAATGGAAAATATGATTTTGACATTACTACACTGAAATCTAATTCTAAAAATATCAGCATGACAGTCTATTTTGTCAAAATAACAAAATTCAAGACAATTTACTTCCATTAAAAACTTTTACTTTTCTAATCTCTCATTTGTCTTTTTGCATATATAAAATTTTACAAATAAATTTAATTCATAAATCCATGATTAAATATGACTAGATAATGATAGCTATGTTATATAAACAATGATGTTCTAAATTAATATCCTCTAAGACACTGAAGAGCACTTTGATCATAGAAGTCATATGTAGATTCTTTTTCCAGTTTAAATTAGCCATATAAATAATCTGAGATCATTACCAACCAAACTAACAATCCAGATAATTTCTAATTTCTATTTGCTTATTAATTGTGATTTTTACTTTTGATACTTCACGTATCATTTCTTTGCAATTTTTTAGGATATATTTTTGTGATAGTTACAGGTATTTCAGAAGAACCTCTAACCCAGAAGCAAGGAGGGTGGACTTCAAGAATTTAAAGTCCTCTCATCCCTCAAAAAAAAACCAAAACTAAACTAAGTAGTTTTTGAATGAGTCTCTTAATCTGCTTGCTTCCTTATAGAAAACCATAGTTTTAGTCAGTACACCTCAAAAGAATATATAAATGGATAGACTGTATTCAGGGAAAGGCATATGAAAATGACAAAGGGCAGCAGAGAAAGACAAAGTACTGTGTAAGGACAGATATAAACAATTAGGACTCTTTCGTATGGAGGGAAGGCTAGCATTGATCAGAATATCAACACTGTAAACACGTAAAGCCACATCTGAAGAAATATACGTAACTTAACCTCTATCAGACTTTGTTCAAACATCACCTTCCCAGTAAGATCTTCCTAATCATCCTATTTAAAAATGCAACCTCCTCCATCCATCCTCATCACCCACCCTCCTTATTCTTCTTCTTTCTTTCTTTTTCTCCATGATATTTATAACCATCTATTATCATACTCATTTATTTTCTTTCCTTTTTACCCTCACTGATTGAATTTAAGCTCAAGGGCAGAGACCTAATTAGTTTCGTTCACTGTTGTATCTTCCAAGGCAGCTCACTCCCTGACCCCTACACTGTATGTGCCAATATTTGCTCAATAAATAAAATGGATGAATATAAAAAAGTGAAAATGAGTTTACACAACTAAACTGAATCTAGAAACTGAAGGGAACCCCTTGAGTATGGAGAAACGTTAAGATGACTTCATAAATGGTAGTAAATTCACCAAACTGATCACCTTAAAAAATGGTGCAGAATCAAAATACAGATTAAAGAGAGAGCTGGATGGATTTGTGAACAACAGCTCCATATAAAAAAACAAAGGTTTTTCAGGGGAAAGTCTCTAACAGACTCAAAACCTACCTTTACACAGCAGAACCCTTAGTGGAATACAACAATGCAAACACAGATCTGACTACTATAATAATTCTATTCTGATAAAATCAGTTGCCTTGGTGTAAGCTTGGAACTCAAGTCCTGATTCTGCACTTTTGACTTTCCAACAGGGACAGTAAAGGTAGGTAGCAAAAGGTGAAACTCAACAAGTTTGGGGTGTTCAAAATACCCTCCAAAGCAAAATTCGCATAATGCCACTGTGTCTCTCCCATATTAAACAGCATTAGAATTCCCACCTCCTGCAACAACCAGAAAATAAGAAGTACTAGAGCATAAAAGGCACTCCCCAACTTCTGAAACTAAGAAATTAGTCTTGTCAGACACTAAGGAAATCCCAAGCAAATCTAGAATTTCATACACATACATTTGTTTGTGTGTGTATGTGTGTGTATGAAATTCATATACACATACAGAGTTAGGTAATAAAATGTTGTTTGAAAAAGTAAGAGGAAAAGAGACCTTGATTCAGGTCAGCCCAAACGTACTGCCTATTGGATGATGCTATATTTGAAGAAATATCCCAAAATTCATGAATTCATGCTGTTAAAACCACTTTAAACAACAGAAATAAATTCATTTGGAGTAACAGAACTGTGTTGTCTTAATGGCCATTTATAGTCAGGGTTAGACATAAAATGATTAAATGTGTTTTTTATAATTTGATCAGAGATAAAAGCAATCTGAGGCTTAATAATTATTCATTGATTGCTTTAACTAGGAAAGGGCATTGTGTTTTGCACTCAGTTTAGAACCCTATTATATTGTCTTCGCCTTCAGGAAGCTTACAATCTAGAGATCAAACATTTACAAACAAAAATCTAAATCACAATTCCCAGCAGTAGCAGGGGTTAGTAAGAAATTCATTAGAAGTGAACCCATCAAGTTAGGGACCACTCTAACTTTAGGAGAGATGAATTTAGATAGGGTGGGAGACACATTCTAAGAATAAAGGATGAGAACCAAGTTACAGAGAAGAGAAGGCAGAATTCAGGTGACCACAGTGTAGTCCTAGCAATTGCTATTTACTGAGAACTTAACTGTCAGACACAGTGCTATTCACCAATACCATCTAATGTAATCTTTGAAACAATATTTTAAGGTACATTTTATTAGCCCCATTTCACAGAGTTTAAGTAATCTGCCTGAGGTTAAGCTACTAATCAGTAGCAGAGCTGAAATTCAAACCCAGGGTTGTTCATTCTCAAGTTCATGTGCTTAACCAATGACAGAACACCACAAACTAGGCTGGCCAGAAAAGAGAAGTTAGAGAACAGAATGGTGAAAGGTTAAGTTTGAAAATGTACACTAGACTGTAAGCTTTCTGACAGTATAGTAGTAGTTTTATGGTACTCAATAAATTTTTAAATGATTGTGGTGAATAGGCAATGAGGTATCCTGAAAGATTCTGACCCAAAGAAACATAAAACTGGACTATTTGAAAACATCCAAAGTAGTTTCTCTTTAGAGGATTCTATTAATCCATACTTACAGTTTAAGAATTTACCTATATTATGAATAAAATATAAACATTCCATGTTTTAGATTCTTCCTTTTTTTATCCAACAAATACAGCAGTCTATTATTTACTCTGGTAACTGAATCTCTATATTCTAATCTCAGTTTAAAGATTTCCAAGTATTTGGCATTCTCTTTCATTTGACTCACATTGAGTATTTGTATTTTTCCATTCTATTTTATCAGCAGTAAGTCTGCTGGCAGATCAGGAAATTGTTGTCGAAAAGTAAATTATTTAGATCCTCATCCCGCCAAAAAAACCCTTTTTTTCAATTAACAGAAAGCAAAATCTACATAATACATGGTATTCTGAGTCTCTTAGTTCAGAAGAAACAGCATTAAATAAAAAAAATAAAATATAAAGATTTAAGAATGCAGGACTTACAGGCAAAAATGCAAGAGCCAACTAATATTTCATCATACCTTTGTTTATCGTATCTCTTTTTTTTATTGAAGGTGAGGATAAATCCAAAGGGAACAGTTTTACAAGAAAGGTTTATCCATGGGGATTTCCCTTGTTAAGAGCAAATGACAAATGGTTTTCCCCTATAGGAAACCTACTCCTGTTTTATAAAAATGTGTCCTTTCAGGTTTGGTACCACAAGTAAAGCTGGTAAAAGTATCACTACAAACCTCCATTATTTGTCATTTTCTTGGTTTCTCTTAGGTGGATCATTTCAAATAATCAACAGGGTTAGTGCTCAAATTGTGCATCTTTATCACAAAACAAGATACCAAAACTAAGTTCAAGCCTGACCTCATGGATTTATTTACAATTCTAAAACACACACATACATATACACACACATGGAAAAAAATAAGACAAAAAGTCTTGGTAATTACTTATTCCAACAGGGTCTCATACTATTAATTGGTAAGCAACATATCCTTCCAAAAATTCAGATTAAGAAAATAAGAAGTCATGTAATAGCATGACTGCTGGTATTGCTTCTGGTTGCTATGGAATAACGGGCAGTCCCTTCACATTCTCATTCTGTTGATTCTCTCTTACTTTAGAATGCTGCAACACCTTTAAAGCCCAGCCAGGCAAGTCTTGGCTTGTACAACCGACATCAGCTGCCAGTATTTTACTTTGTTCCACAAGAGAGTAACCTACAGGAACAAATGTTTCAGTTTAAAATTAATAATTCAACAGATTTTTACAAGATTTAGAATGATTAGAATCACCCCTTACCCTCATCAAAAAAGAGGCACAAGCCAGGTCTGAGAATTACTTACACTAACACACTGAACTATGACATATATCACAAACATTCAGCAAGGGGAAATAAAATGATAGATATAAAAATATGCCATTTTTCTTCTTTAAAAACTAGTAAGTATGGCATTTCCCCTTAATATATGGCTTATTTATGATTTGGGAAAATATTTTAAAGTTTTATGTCAAACAATGAAATAACCATCTATGTACCAAAAATTAGAGTTGGATAAGATATTTACTCAAACTCTGAATGCAGAATTATAAAACTTTTATTTGCTTTTTCTGGAAAAAATATGAATTCAAGACAGATAAATAAGTATTGTGAATACTAAAGGCAGCACATTTGGGTTGTCTGCCTTGAAGAAAAGTTTTGAACTACCTGTGGTGCAACAGCAGAACACTGGTCAAGGAGTGAGGAACCTGGGGCTCAACAGCCCCAGCTCTGGCAAATACTATGTCATTGTGTAAGTCACTTCACCTCCATCTTCTTTCCTTTAAAGTGGAGAGCAAGGAGAGAGTTTGAACTCAATACCTCCGAAGTCTGTTCCTACTTAAAAATTCTGATTCTAAAATAAAACACCCTACGTCTCTACTGGAATCCTACACACCTGTGCCTCATGGAAGCATGTGTAGCTCTCATGACAGACTTTTTCACCCTTTTAATCTCTTCTTCAACTGGCTGCCCTTTTTGGTCGACTGTGCAGAGCCAGACATAGTAAACAGGGTGAAGAACATGGCAGTAAAATAGTTAAGTAGAAATACGGAGAAAGGCTGAAGTTGAGCCCCTGAGAAAGGAAGAAACTCATCATAAGGGGTTTGAGGTTCCAGTGTGGACCCAAAAGCTTGGCTGCCATGCACAGAGTCAGGTTCAAAAACACAAGTCAATTATTGGATAAAGCCTTTCTTTATACCATGTTCTTCCAAGGACATAAAGTTATTAGTTATGATGGAATTACTCCAATATGAAGTAGACCAATAGTATTATTCTCATATTGGAAATGACTTTGTTTTCTAATTACATTATATGACAAACACAGTGGTAGTCAAATTAGGGAAAAAAAACTTAAATACTGGAATAAAATTATCAGTGTTTTGATTGATGCTATACTGAATGTAAAATAAAAAAATAAAATTAATTTTGAGCCTAAGATATCTAGAATCACAGAAAAAGTTATTACAAGTAATGTTTACATAGATATTGCATTAAATCATAATAAAATCTTCTATAAATGTTACTGAAATTAACATGTATATTCCATGATCTTTTTTTTTGCAGGGTCACATTAATGTTTTGTTCAAATAGTTTTTGGTTGATTAAGCTTTATACTGGTCTTCTCTTGTATACATTACATCTTCTAACTACTTTGGAAAGCTTAAATATATGAGAATTTATTCTACAGAATCACTTAGATGTTTCCTAATGGCAGAAAGAATTAAATATAGCCCTCTGAGAAAAGAAATGATTGTTTAGTTATGGGCTAAAATCACTTAATTAGTGTATCATTTTGGTTATTTTCTATCACTTTACTATTCTGTCTGCCTAGCTGCCCTGTAGTAGAAATATTTTAAAAGACTGCCAAAATATTTTAAGTCATATGCATTTCTATGGAGCCTTTTGAATCAGAGGGAAGTTTAGCAATTAAAGTTACATAACAAACAAAAAAAAATGCAGGCCTTATTTAATGTATTTACTTCTTGATGCCTTAGCCATCTAATTAGATTTGAACAAGGAAACATCAGATTTTAAAGAAATTTCTACATTTGGTGTTGTTTATTAAAATGTCATTAATCATTATTTGTTATATGCAATAGCATGCTCATTACAGAATAATTTCAAACATGAATAACGGATATATATTTTTTTTTGCTGTAGACTCTAGCACTTATTTTCCAGTTATTACTTCTTTCATACCTACCTGACTTCAGTCAAAAAAATAAATAATAAAAAATGAAGGGACCCTCCTCATTCCCTGAAGATAGTGAATCAGAATATATTAAACTGCTTTGAATGATGTCATAAGTTATCAGTACATTAGCTCTTATCAATGGATGTCTCTTCTTTTATATTCTATTATATCCCGTAACTAGGTAGCTAACCTTGAATGAAGTATTCTAGAAGATAGTTGGTTTTCTTCCCTTATCAACTTACAAAATGATTCTTAATAGTTCACCCAAATCTACCCACTCACAAGTAAAAAGTGATGTACAAAAGATTAACACCATTTCAACTCTGAGAGGTATACCTCAAAACAGCTGTTTTCCTGTGTCCTGAAAACATGGATTTTTGTCCTTGTGCTTGCTCCCTTTTTTAATAGGTCACATTTCAAGTGAAAGAGCCTGGAATTACTCAACAAAAGCCATGACCAGCAACTGAGAACAAACCTCCTGATTTAGAAATGCTGTGCTGAGAAGAAACAACATAAAGATAATCACTCTTATTAAATATTTTATCTTAAACATAAGTAAGCATTGTGTGACATCTACACTGAGTCTGTTCTTAACATTAGATTTAATTTTTCAGACACAGGAAAAAGGAGGATTCAAGTTTATCTCAATAAATAAATAGGTCAAATTATATAGCTTTAAGAATAGTATGAAGGTATTAATTGTAAATCTGTGTGATGGACAAGTAGGAATTCATTATATTATTCTCTTTACTTCAATGTAAGTTTTAAAAGTTACAAAATAATAAAGTTTTAATAATATGTACATTCATGGTACACAGTTTTCCACTATGTATCAGTTCCCAAATGCAAACTGCTTTAAGGTATCAGATAAACTAATAAAACATCCCAACTGAATATATGTATTTTGTATATTTTTTACATTAATATTACATTGTATAACTCTGTAATAATAATATATCACAAGAAAACTCTGAAGCAACATCTCAATTTATGTTTTTATACAACATTAAGTAATAGTGAAACCCCCATACAATAATAGTCACAGGTTCTAGAGCCTTATTATAAATATTTTCAATAAAATAAAAAATGTGTTCCCATAAAGAAACTTAAATACAACCTATTCCTCAGTTTCCTCTATTATAAAAATCACAGCAATGCAAAAAAAATGACTGTTTAGAAAATTATTTCACCATTCATACTTTGATTTAGCCATCTTACCTTACTTTTATTTCAAAATTCTCCACTAATTTATTCTAAGTGCATTTTCAATATCTCCTCTTCTTTTTTTATCCTCATTTCTTTGCAAATATCCTTGCTGTCATGTTTATAGCCTTCTACAATTCAAAAACTTAAAAAATATGTCCACTTAGCTAGGAATATGTAACTTCATATCTAATAACCCATTTCTCTCTTTTTTTTTTCATAATACTCCTTAAGATCCAGTGAATCATCTCAGGATTCCTAAATTAACTAAAATAGTATTGGCACTAAATGCACACTGATATAAATCCTTTAATTTTTCATTCAAAAATAAAGCCAAAGAAGAAGGACATAAAACTACAAGCTTATAGACTAATTTATCCAAATACCTCTTAGGCATCTGCTAGAATGTTTTTGAGTCAAATATAAGAAATAGTGTTAATAGTAGTAGTGGTATTATTACTGGATATAATGAATGTGACAAATTGGGTTTCTTATATACCCCTAAAGTGACCCTACTTTTTCTCTATGCTGGACTAATCATAGTTCATACCCTAGCTTTTCCAAATACATGATACTGCTCCAGTTTACCCTCATTCTTACTCCATTCCGTCAGATTATGGCATTGTTCTGGACATGAGGTGCCATCTACTAGCATTCTTTCTAAGACTTGTAACCCCAAAGGTGAACTGGAACTTCCAAAGCTCATGCACAATACATCACATGAGACTGTGCTGTAGGATTTGGGAAATTTCAGACTACAATTCAATTTAACAAAAACACAATATAATGGAGAGACTTATATTATCCAACAAAGAGAATTTTACTTTAAAGTTTGTCAAGGGCAGCAGCACTGGAGGTGAGTGAAGTCAGGGTCACAAATGATTCTGACCTACATCTGCAGTCCGTGGTCACTTGCATTTGAATCAACACCAATAAATGCTCAGGCAAATCTAACCCAATCAAAATAGTAAAATACATCATCTTCCAATATCAAAAATAAACTCCCACCTCACTTGCAAGCCATATGGTTCTTAAACCTTTGCTGAAACTTAAATCCACATCTGTTGTACAGCTCTACTCAGTGGACATTATTTAAAAGGTTTTAAATTTCAGAACTCAGCAGACTTTTAAAAATAATGGATCAAATGTAGATCCAGCACAGTATCTATCTTAATCTACTATAGTTGGAATAAATTAAAATTCTGTCTTTAACTATAATTAAAACTCAGCATCCATGACCTTTGTTAACTAAAGGTCCCCTCTAAAAATCACCGTATAATATGAGGCACTATTAAAAACTGTTCCCCAAATCACACAAAGGTCATTCAAAGAACAAAAGTCAAACATTTCCCAAAATTTGCTTTGCCTTAAGAAGACAGCACTGGAGCTGTTCCTAATACTGTTAAAAGATACGTACAGTGTAAAAAACAGTGAGAAAAAAGGTATTAAGAGAATTCTAAAGCACCAAGCAAAATGTACACTAAAATGACTTTCTAAAAGACTACACACACACACACACATAGTATTTAAGCAAAATTCCACTTTTCTTAATATAAGTATACCCTAAAAATATAAAATGACTCTTCAAAAAAATGTTTTAAAATGTCCTTTAGAAGCCTGCAATATAATCATGTTGGAAATGGAAGACTCTAACTTTATCCAGTGTCTGTGTTCATATTGGATTTTCATCATGGCACATCAAAATACATACTACACACTTAATACAGCAAAGGTGATTTTCAAATCACTACTAAAGTACTGTTTCAGGTCTTTTTTTATTAATGACCCTTACATTGACACTTCACTAAAACTCATCTCCAAGACAGTCATCAGATATAATCAGATGCCAATCAGTGAAAGCCTGATATGAAAAATTATACTTTTGGTCTTCAGAAAAGTCAGCCTAAAGAGGAGCAGAGGAAAAACCTAGGTCCGATTGCAAAAAATATATCCATAAAACAATCTACCCAAAGCAAAATGTAGAGAGGTGGACTTAATGTGTCATTTCTCTCATCTGGCATGCAAGCTAGGTTCTCACTACTCTTTCTTCATCCCTACTTTTCTGAAGCTGTGCATGACTCGATCCCAGTATGGGCCCCTTAGAAGGATATTACTGCACATCCACTACCACACTAAGGGACAGACGTATACAGATAGTTCATTCTTTGGGAGAAAAGGATCACTGACAGAGTAGTAAGATGCCTATTGTCACAAAAGTATATGTACTCTGCACAGCACTACAGCAGAAAAGGAGAGGTCTGGACAAACACAAACACTGCATCACCTGAGTCACTTCTGTCTCCCCCATTCCTGTGCCCCAATCCCCACCACAACTGCACAGTCCAGGAACACAGACTAGACAGAGGATGCAATGCACTGGTATTTAACAATGGTAACAGGATATGACTTCTAAATGTATGTGTTTCTTCCTGCCTCTTCCCAGCAACCTCCCTCACTGCCCATCCCACGCAACTAAAGCATGGAAGAAACTCAACTGACAAAGAGTTTCTAAAATGGTTTTGCACATTAGGATAAACTATGCTGTTTGAGACAGAAGTGGGCCAGATGCATTTTTTTTAAGGATGACAGTTATTATATTGAAATGTACAAAATGCTATTAAGCATTTGAATCAGAATGTAGTTGAGACACTTAATGTGCTTATATTGATCAATAAAAAATAAAAAAATTTAAAGCAACAATTACTATCTATTAATCTTTATACACTCACTAAATTGGTAGAAGGGGCGAGACAGAGGGGAACATAGGACTTATCTTCAGCTAATGCAGAAATCCTTCCTTTCACAGTCTGAGATGTTCTAAAATCTTGGTAAGTCTACTTGACAAATTACAAATTTCCATAAAGTAAAATTTTATGGAAATGCACACTTCTTGACCAAAAGACATAATTTCTCTATTACCAAAGTGAGTAAAAAGAATTATTATCCAAGTATGAACAATATTCAGAAAAAAGAAAAGCAGTAAGTATTACCAATGGAAAAGTATTTAAAAATGCTACTGTGGATGATGGCAACGCTTTCCAGAGCAGGGCCCCAAAGTAGTCCAGAGGCATTTGCCCAGACTCCTTGGCGGGGCTTTAGTTCTTTTTAAAATCAACTGAATAGCATGAAGGAAGAAAAAGTCAAGGCTTTAGTAACTGGTAAAGAAATGTTGAAAAATGAGATAAACAGAAAGCTAAATTAATCTTTATTGCTTCTGATGAGAGAGCTCGAGTTATCCCTCTCCCCATCCCTTTTTCTCACTTTCTCCCCTCTGTCTCCCACAAATTTGCCTACCCACATACATAATTGGGGAATTAAGTCCTGTTTTAAATATCTCATTGGTGAGCAACAGGCAGGAGCCCCAATGGTCAGATACTTGTCTGGATGCAGACACAGAGGAGCTGGCTCAGCAGGAGCTCAAACTACGACACTCAGCTAATTCCTATGTGGGTGAGGATATCAGGGCACTTGGCCACAGCTCCAAGTGTGGCCACTGAAACAGTGGAGCCTCCTCAGATTATGCCATTGGTATGTCCATGATGCTAGACCAAGGCTCTAGGTTTTCTTTCTTTGTTGTTCTTATCAGAAGAAACAATAGGCAAGCAAAATGCTAGCTTTTGAGTCGGTTGGTAGAGGAAACACCAAGTCCTGGTCCCACAGTATTGGCATGTGTCCCTTTTCCCAGTGCCAATTTTGCCATGGAATCAGACTACTGGTGCTAGAAAAGGCATCAGAGATCACACAGCCCTATTGTTTCATTTTACAGGTACAGAAACTGAGACCTAGCAGGTTTAAGTGACTGGCCTAAGGTTTTACAGTTAGTGGTAGACTGAATATCAAACAGACCTTTGTTTTCTCCTCCTCCGGATCCTTTGGCTGGCACTTTTGAAGACATTTCTCAGACTAGCCACCTCTCCTTTTTCTTTTCACATCACCTCTCTACATCTGCCTCCTTTCACCAACTAATGTACTTTTATTTTCAGACCAGCTGTCTCACTCAGTTTCCCTGGGCTCAGCTATTAGCCCCTACTCATTTCTGCCTAAACAGGAGGCACCAGGAACCTCTGGCAGTCTTGACCAGGCACCATAAAGCAAAGAGAAGCTGTACTGACTGATTATTATAGCTTCTAATAAAAGGAAGAAGAATTTAGGGGTTAAGAGTCAGCTATGGCAGGCATATGTTATTTTTGCAAACACAGTATTTTGGAGTAGACTACAGAGTTAACCTCAAGTGCTCAGCCAGAGGCCAGTACATAACCAGGACTAGGAAGGGAGACTTCTGGAGCAAAATCATGCTCTGGTTACATCATTAGTGAAACAAGGATGTGTATTTGTTCAGGAGGGCAGTCAGTTGGATAGAAATGGCACAAAAATAACAGATGATTGAAAGTGGTAAGAATAATATATAACCTTACCATCTAAGTCACATTTCCTAGACTTTTTTCAAGTTCCTTTAAAAATGTGTATTGAATCTATTGGAGAAATGAAGCAGAGAAGATGGCTGAGGTCAGAGTCTGCCTTCTTTTATGCTAAGGCTAATTATCTACAAAAATAAAAATTATCTATAAAATTAACAGAAGTAGGGGAGATGGGAACAAGTAAGATGAGGCAGGCACACAAAATCCTGTACAATATACAGTTTTGGCGAAAAATATGACACACATTCTCGGGCAAATTTTCAATTGGAATGTATAAATCACATTTCCAGTTTAAGATCAGTGCTATTTAGATTACTCTAAAATGAGAAAAACACTTCATTCTTAGTCAAAATGCTTAGAAAATAATAGATACATAGCAAATATATACATATACCAAATGTATATAGATATAATATGTATAATTTTTTATAATTACTAAATAGCAACTTTAGCTATAGCAGTCAACTAAAATACTTCTTTAAACATTTTTAATACCCAAAGAAAGGAACCAAAGGTGACATTTTTCCTCTATAATTTCATGTTATATGTTTTACTATATAACTTTCCAAGGTTACTTTATATCTCAAGATTGGGGTTGGCAAATTATTCCAAAATTACTTACTGATACAAGTATACAAGTGGTGACTTCACACACTTTTCTACCCTTATTAAAATAACAATTCTAAGCAGGACCTTATAAAATTGTAGAATAATTCCAATTAATTCATCTTTATACAACTATTTATTGCGATTATTATAAATAAGAGCATTTTGTACAAAGTTCATAAATAAGGCTCAAAATGTTTTCAAAGGAATTCATTCATGTGTAACAGATGTGAAAAGGAAAATATAAATTGGACAATGAAATGGATAGTGGGAAGTGTAAGAGTTCATGAAATGTTGCATCATTGTTCTCAGTCTGAAATCCCTGGACCAGAAAAGCTACCCAAATGCAGTAAAAGAAATCCATTATAATAAGGCTGCAGAGTAAAACTAAAATGCAACTTTGCTCTAGTATCCTATTACATCAGTGTAATAACAAGACTGGTTATCAAAGGCCAGGCCAAACCTGTGGTTGATAGCTTCCTGTCTTTATTTGTAAAGGGTGGGAGAAGGGAATATTTTGTGAGGGTTGATTAGTGGGCAAAGTCTTTCAAAACTTAGGGCCCATTAGGAAGGAGATGGTCAGGTGCATATTAAAAGGATTCTGAGATGGCAAAAAGATTAAAATGGGTATCTTTTCAGTATTCCCTAATAATAAGAGCCAACATGCACTGATCATGTATTCTATGTCAAATACTGAGCAAAGCACATGACTCCTGCAATCTTCACAAAACCCCATAAGCCAGGTAGTAAAATTGATCCTACTTTTCAGATAAGAAAACTGAGGCTTAAGTGAAGCTAAATGACTTGCCCAAGGTCCCATAGCTAGTAAGATTACCTGAAATCTGACTATGTTCTTAACCAATATACCTATCTCATTGATCTATTTAAAGAACAAAACATACAACTATTTGATTCTCTAAGTATATTTCCATTTTTAAACTGATTGATTTTCATTAAGTTGATATGAAATCTAAAACTTCAAATATAAAGGTTTTGAAACATCATTTAATATACTTTAAAAATCTTAGTGATATATATTAACCAGTAAACTGTAGGACCACATTTTAAAAGAAAAATGCCTAATCTATTTTAACAATATTAGTATTTTAAAATATTATTATCCTCTACTGATGTTTTGGACTGTTTGTGGCATCCCAACACATTAAGTACTGTAACTGATAAAGGTACTTTTTAAACATATCAGATTTTGCTGATTGTAGTTAAATATAAGATACTAGTATACATAAATCTATTATCTGGAGAAAAATCTTGTAAGACTTATCTATATTTTTCTAAGCTTACTTGAGGAATACACTATCACTATTTCAGCATTTATCTTTTAGAGTATATACTGCTGAGAAAGGGAAGTCAATGATGCAAGAAAAGACCAAAAGATTGGATTCAATAGTTCTCTTAAAACACTCTGAGTGAACAATATTCAGATACAAAGAGCAGTATATGTTCACTTCCAGTTTAGAAGTATACAGCACAGAGTAAGGCAGAGAATCTTAAACTTCTCAGATAATAAAGCCAAATTAAATATTCAAACCAGACTACTCCACAGCATAAGTGGGGACTGAATTCTCCAGACAATTCTTATTACTATTGTTTTAATTAGGCTGATAACTATTATTACCATTTATACTTTTGAGATAGCTTTTTTTAAAAAATATAAAAAGCGTATCACTAATTATGCATTACCAAAAATGTTGTAAAGATATACAACATATTGTTATGTGCCAACCAAATTTAGAGTACAAAGCCATCTGCCAAATAGTATGATTCTTAAGTTAAACTAATTTTTGAGATAGAGACTGAAATACCTGCATAAGATGATGATCAGTACATATGCTTATAAGACTTGACATTCAGGCTATGCCAAACATATCCATCTCAATATTATTTTATGTTACTAATATTTATCAGTACAGACAGGCTTTGATATAAAACTGCCAATTAAGACAGTATTAAATTTAATTTAACATTAAATTTAAACTCCATAAAAATAAAGCCACTATATATATTTAAATACATATATAATTAAATTTTTTTCTTTAAAAGTTCTATTCAGTTTATATTCTTAGTGATAATAATCTCATGTTGCAAACAGCACAGCACCCTCTGGTGCATCTGTTAAGTGATGTAGAAAATTCCCACGAAAAAAAGGGTAGAATCAGAATAAAAATGAACTTTAGAAATCAATAGGTTGATACTCTTTTATTTACTTCAGTACATATTTTTAAACATTGATGCTTAAAAACAATTTTCATTTAAAAACAGCACTAAAAACTTTATAGCAACAACTGAAGTTTAAGGTCAGGAAAATGTTTTAGTTTGAAAGTGTTTAAAATAATGAACAGAAACAATACTGGTTTCCAACAGCTATCATTCAAATTAAAATAATGCTGTTCAAAAAAATTCTTTAAGTATGGAATGGTAAAAGATAACTTGTCATTTTAACCAAATTTTGCTTTATTTCAATCTGCCTTGTTCTTTTGCTTCAGATAAATTTGATTGTATAAAGTACCCCTGAGTTCTTTTTTCTGTATTCAAAGGGAATTTACCATTACTTTTAAGAATTTTTAAGTGTTTTGTGAAAGGGTTTGAAACTTACATAATTTGAAAATAGAATGATATTCAGAAATAACAGTTATGTCAATTAAATCTTAATTTGAATAGTTCAAAGCTTTTACTAAAAAAAAAAACAAAGAAAAACTCTTCCTAGGAAAATAATTAACTCCAAATATATTTTACTAAAGACAAAAGCAAGGGATGCCACCTGCTTTGGATAGACCTTTTGTGCACCACTGGAAGTCCCAACACAATGCACTAGAAATGAAAGTGACACCTGTTTAAACAGCCATCTGTCCCTAACAAGCTAGATTTAGTTGAATACACTTAATCTTGGATTTCCAAAATATGGGAACACTATGCACCTGTGAACAGAGTAATTTAAAATTTGTTTAGCAATGGCCACTGAGAATCTATACCAAATTGTTAAAGGCAAATTACTCCATTAGGAGAACTAAGTATTTTTAAAGCCACTGGAAGTACAGGATTTTCAGCCTAATGCTCAGCATTAAAAAAAAAAAAAACTAGCAGATCCTCATAATGTAAAGGTTCACTTCTGTGAAGATACTAATTTAAAAGTTCACTTCTGTGGTAGTCTCTTTTCTTGTAACAGTGTCGCTATAGATACCAAGAACAAAGTAACATCCTATTAGACCTTTCAAAAAGTTTTGGGTTTTTAAACTTTTCCTACACATTTGATGGTATATCCACCCTTACACACACACACACACACACACACACTCACTCACTCACTCACTCACTGTTAAATTTGAAAAGGAAAATCATACTCCACCTACTGACTTCTTCCATTGGAAGTTTTAGGAAAGCACACATAAAATCAACTTTCTCAAGGATAATGAAACATGTTACCAAAAAGCAACACATATCATCATTTAATACACTGAATCTATCTTGATTTACAATTCATTTTTTTAACTGCTAATTTAATAGTAAAAAGTTAACCACATTAAATTTGTTTAGAGTAAGAAAAAGGTTTGTTTACGGTTAAAGTATATAAAGCTTATAAACTATAAACCTTTTATTGAATAAGTAGAGAACAAGACTATTTGAATATTGGAAGAATAATACATTATTTTTAACATTAGACATAACTACCACATATAATGAAAACAGTGAATGATTCATTTTAGGAGTGCATTTTACTTTACTATATTACACATATAAATGTTACATAAATATGCCTATACTGTTTACTGCAACTCATAGGCAAAATAATCTTAGAAAACTGAGGTAGGCATTAGGACATTAAATGAATCACAGAAACTCAGCTACTCAAAACAAGTTATAAATGATTCCTATTTAATAGTTCAAGTTTTTTAAAGCATGGCCACTTTCACAGATTTCATTTAGTTTAAAAACCGAGAACACAGGAGAATACCAATATGTAATATAGTCCTTCCTAGGAAAAATATCAGAAAGAATAAACTAAGTGTATTTATCCATGTGTTGAATTTTTAAATTGATCATTTGTTAGTATTTCTGATTATTATTAACTCAATCCACATAAATATTGTTGACATACTTGAGCCCAAAGCATTTCTAACAGCCAGCTTTTATACCACAAATGTGCTTTTACAAATGGGTAATAAAATTCAAGTTCTGCTCTCAAGTCAACTTGTGAGTGAAAATCTAAATTACAGAAAACCTGAGACAGTTATAAGAGTGAAATGCGTCACAAAAGTTCTTGGATACTGTAAATAAAAATATTAAACCATAACATTACAGCATATAATCTATGTGACTGAAACCCTATTATGTAAATTGCATAAGGTCTGAAACTATCTCAAAACAGTAAAACTCCTATTAACTTCAGAGAGAGTTTATAGGACCCAGGAGCTTCACCATCCAAAAGTGTTCAGGCATTTGACACTCATCTGAACAGAAAAAAAAAGAATGCAAGTTAGTATTAGAGATCTGCATGGAAGCCAGGTTGGGGAAGGGGTGGATAAATAAAAAGAAATTTGAGTGCTCTGAGAAAGACTTCTTTCAGAACAAAATCCTCATTTAAAATAGCAATGACAAGGAAATGAACTGAAGGAGGAAAAGTTTTTTTTTAAACCCCCAACTCCTATTTTACAAAATATTAGCCTTTATAGCATTAAAATTACCCAGCCTACTCATTGACAATCTCAAGAATAATTAATACTGTCACATTATTCACAGGCTGCTCTGTCAGGTAAATCAATATTATTTGCTGTTAGAAAAAAGACTGTTTAAATAAGTATTTTTAAAATCCAAATCAGGAACTTCAATATGTGCAAATATAACAGTACATTATATTTGTTTCAGTCCACACTCATTATCAAAACTCTTTACCGATAATCTATTAGTTAATGGTAAGCTGAAAAACGAACACGTTTACAGGATCTGTAAAACTGGGTAACCTCTAACCAACAGCCCTACTACTTGAGGGCTGGTAAGTATTCAGAGCTACAGAGGAAAATAGATTTCTTAAATAAATACTTGAAAAGGAAAAAGTTCTCTCTCTTCAGCAGGCTTAAGTTACTGTCCAAAGAAAACCAAAAAGTAAATAAAAAAGAATACGTTAAGTACACACATGCCTAGATCGTAACAACCACAAAGAAAGTGAAATATACACACGTTTCAAGTTGAGAAGCTTCATACATTCTTTATGAACAACTTGACTTCAATTTCAACTCTCAAAGGACATCGAGCAGGGATGATGAAAAAAACTCTTTTAAAGTACCATAACTGTCAAAATAACATTGTAAACTGAATTCTCACAAAGCTTCTTATGTACATCCTTTCCCTGCTATCACGTACAAAGTCTCATAACCACAATGAAAATTAACACTCCACTGTGGCGAAGGAGGTTCATCAAAGTGATAGGGAACCTCACTACTACCCCTCCCCTGCCCTCAGGAAGGATAAAGCACTGTCAATAACTACTAACGCAAGTAGCACAGATGCCTTGCATCTGGGTTAAATCACAAGCACACAAATACACACAATACGCACACATACACATCCCAAAAAAGAAAGAGAGAGGAGAGGGACTTAAAAAAAGAAATCTCTTTCCCAGGAAAGCAAAGAGCCCAGCGAAGAGGCCCCTGGTTTCAATGGTGTGTGCAAGGGGTGTGGGGGGAAAAGAAAGAGGGGGAGGGAAGACTGCTGAATGGATATTAACTGTTTGCAACACAAAGAAAACACAGTTTTAAAAGAAAAAGGAAAACCCTGTAGATGACGGTGGCAAAAGGTCAGCCCATGAAGCATACGGCGAAGACGGGCAAAACGAAGGGAATAGGCGGCAAGAAAAGTTCACCGTTGTACGAGGATAAAAATAACAAAACCCTTAACAAGGCCCCACAAGTGAATAACAGGAACGAAACACCACCTCTCGGGTACCCCCTGCACACTGTTGTCTGTTTCGATCTTGAAAGAAGCAGGAAACAAGCAGCTTTTAAAAAGAAGAAAATTAAAGAAAGGGAAAAATCCTTCTCTCTTCACCTGACCCTCCTCCTCAGACCCGACCTAGGGGAGCGCTCCACCGTCCGCAGCGGAAAACTGTGGCTCCCTCTCCGGCTCGGCTCGCAGCCCCCCGCGCTCCCGCTCCATCCCTGAAGCGCGGCGGCGGAGGGCCGGGGCGGCGGGCGGCGCGGGCGGGCAGCCGGGCGGCGCGGCGCCCACACCCCCGACCCCGCCGCGGCGCGCGCTCCATTGTAAACAAGCCTCGGGGACTCAGCCCCTCGGCAGCGGCGCCGCAGCGGCAGCCCCCGGTGTCAGGAGTGAGACCCCGGCACAGCCACGCTCGGCTCGCACACACGGACACACACACGCACGGACACACGCGTTCACACGCATCCACACGCTCCCACACACATGTAGAGACCGAAGAATATTCACCTTGGCTGTGGATTATTGTGGTGTTGTTGGTGGGTGATGGAGATGGTGGTGGTGGGGAGGAGGAGGAGGAGGAAGAGGAGGAGGAGGAGGAGAGGAGTAGTTGTTGTTGATGGGTAACAGTCGCCAGGACTACGGTGACTATGGCGCTTGATTCACAAGGCAACGGTTGCTATAACTCACAAAAGAGAGAGAGAGGGAGAGAGAGAGAGCGAGAGGGAGAGGGAGACACTCGCAAGGGGAGGGGTGGGGAGGGAAGAGGGGAGGAGGCGGGCCGGTGAGCGCCGGAAGGGGCGGGCTCAGCGCCGTGACCGACAGCGCCGACCCCGGGGACGGGGGCGCGAGGCCGGGTCCGAGGAAAGGCTCCGCCGAGAGCCGCTTGGGTTTCCCGAGGGCCCACGCCAACCGAGAGTCCCCTCGGAGGTACGCTACTACTGGCGCAGGCGAAGCAGGAGGTGGAGTTGAGGGCGTGACACGAAGGGTACTTTCTGTGAAACGAGCTGCCAGGCCCAGCAGCCAGCTTTGTGCAAAGAAACCCCAGAGCCACGAGAATGGTAACGACTAACCCGGAAGAACGCATATTTAGGGAGATTCTAGACCCTTGGAGGAACACCAGCTACAGTGAGGATCGAATCCGCTTTGAACAGTGACCCCGCCCCATACTTAAACCGTTATTTCCGGGGTGGGGCGGGTAGAGGGTCCCGGATGTGCCGTCGCGCGCGCTCTTTTTTCCCCCTTTTTTCTCTCCTTTTTTTTTCTTTTTTCATATTTCCCTCGTTTCTGAGGCGCCGGCGGTGTTCCGGGTTGCAGCCACCTCTGGTGTATAGCCTACCAGGGCGCTTCAGGCTGCGGGGCCCGTGCTGCACTGGAGGGTCCAAGCCGCCTTTCCACGCTCGGGCCCTTTCCCTCCTCCTGAGGCCACAACTCCGAGAAGCGCGGGCGGCGGGGCGTGAGAGAGCTACCTCCGCCGCCATCTTAGAGCAGGCGGGCCCGGAGCGCGTGGGGGCGCGCAGAGGGGAAGGGCCGAGGTGGTCCGGCCCTCACTCCGGAGCCGAGAGACGAGGTCGTCCCTCCCTGCCTGCAGGGCCGGGAGTATTAAGTGGCCCTCCCTGGAGGCTGAGATTAAGGCAGGGGGCCCCCTTCTGCGAAGGGCGTTCAGGGTGGGGTAACTTACACCTTTCTGGGATAGCAGCCTGCTACTTTCTAATTTCCCGTGTCAGCCTTTGAGCACGGTGCTAGTCCCTCTTTAAAGCTGATTTGAGCTCTACCCACTATCATTACTTGCCACCAGCTCTGCCCGGGTTATTTGACAGTCTGTTGAGACATCCGAGGTTTTTACGGATGCGTTGAGATAGACGAATGGCTTCTCTGTGATGTTAGCACACAACCGGCTACCTCGAACACCCGTCGGTATTACAGCCTCTAAGACTTAACGGTTCAAACATACTGGTCCAATTCTCTGCAGACTGGAGTTACGGAGGCACATGCCCCTGGGCCTTGCCAGTACACCAAACCTGCAATACTTGCAGCTAAGCTGCTTTTCCAAGACAATAACATTAAAAGTAGAGCCTTAGAAAGTCAGTTCTCCTCTGAGGCTTAATTTTTGCACCTGCAAAATAAGGAATTTGGACTCACATAAATTCACGGTGCTAAGCCACCATTACTGAGCTCTTACACAGCCCCAGACATTTTGCTTAGTGTTTTACATGCATTATCTCATTTAATCTTCACCACACAGTTACGTATGAAACATTCTCATTTTAGGAAAACAGGCAGAGAGTCTCAAA
Organism: Smutsia gigantea; assembly: GCA_032199065.1. NCBI lineage: Eukaryota > Metazoa > Chordata > Mammalia > Pholidota > Manidae > Smutsia > Smutsia gigantea. Next base: position 46,456 of record JAVSCE010015265.1, read on the forward strand.
AGGTGGTTTTATTTTACGGCTCTGTGTCATGGGATGTCAGTATTTTGGGAACCAACTATTCAAATAGCTTTTTAAGAAAATAATGTTTCATTTGGTAATCTCATAATATCTTAACGTTCTTACGTTGTATTATAACGTAGTAGTGAACAGTGGTGAGCACAGTGCTAAAGGTAAAATGGTTAATGACCCACCATGGTGGTAGGCTTTTCTAGTCTGAGGCAAATGACAATGTGACCAAAAGCAGTTAACCCTTCAGATTTAGAATAATTGTTTTGACATACACATGGGAAATAAGATATGCATTCCAGTGTGAAAGTTGGTAGTCATTATGAATATTCATTTTAATTACATTTAGAGGTAAGTCCTCTATTCCTGTAATGGCGTATGGGACAGTTTACTCATGCTATACAGCTCTGAATAGCTTTGCTTTTTTAATTCTATTGTCTGTTGTAGTTTGCCCGGCCCTCCCTCGCTGACAGCTGTTGCTTCTTACTGCAGTCAGTGAACATAGTTCTGTTATCCTCGCCACCCTTTTAATTTACTGCTTTTAATCTGCAGGCATGATAACCACATAAGGAAGCCTGAGCAAAACTGTCTCAAGAATATAAATAGGTACTTTGGTGAGCTCTCCTTTAGGAAAAGTGTGTGATCTTTGTGCAAAGACATTGTAACGTCAGTTTTAAACTGCTTAAGAGATTTTTTTTTTTAACCTACTTCCCTATTTGGCCTTTTCCTGAGTTAGGAATAGATCAGTTTCCTTGAGTTTTTAAAAAGTTAGGATTAAGGATATTTTTCTGTTTTAGGATAACTGATGACATGACTTCTAACCCTAGTGAGATGACTATAATAAGTTTTCGATGTTACCACCATACTGAAACAAGCTGATACCCAAGCCAAGCTATCAGTTCAAGCTATAGATTCATAAACATACGAGATGAATACAAACGCATGTATTGTTTGTGCTATAATGAGTTAGGAAAGGGCCCAGAAATCCCTTACCTGTAGTCACTTCTGATGTCATGTCTGGTCATTTTAAGGCTGTTTCGCTGCATAGTTGCATTTTCACATACACTGTACATATATTTTAGAAATAAATTGTTACAGAAAAGACCCAGCAGTGTCTATCACCTGTTATGTAGCAATACACAATGGGCTCAATAAGAAAACTTACTTAACCAAAAAATATCGTATATTCCTTGACAAATTCAATAAACTGTCAAGGCACTAATTACTTGTTGAGTGCCTAATATGAGACAGACGTAGGTCCTGTCTGTAAAGTGCTCTAAGTCAGTATCTATGAATTTAAAATGTTGTGTCCTTTGAATTTGGATGGTTGTTGCTCTCAGCTTGGATTGGCAGAGACATGATTTAACACATTTGTATCTGAACCATTTGAAAAATACAAAGCCCTGATTATGTTTGGATTATATGCTTTATAAATTACTTTAGTATTATCTTAAGGATAAATTCCTTTCCAATATTATCTGTTAGGCTATTTCCTCCTATTCATAACCACTGCATACTTAAGAACTAATAAATTACTTTAACATCAATGTTTGTAAAAGGAAAAGCTGCATATGAAAAGATGAAATACTAATATGTGATTGGTTTAATACTGAAAAATTGTATGTATGAGAGTTCTGAAAATTTACATATTGATTGTGGCAGCTTACCACTGAAATTGTAGTGAATCCTTGTTTAAAGCAGAAATCACACCTGTTTTAAGATTTTTCACTTGATTATAACATCCAATTCTCTTCAGCTGAGAGACACATAGAGTCTTAGTTCTCATGTGAAATAAATGGTTTCATTTCAACTAATATTTATTGAGTTCTTATATGCAGAGCTCTGGGGAATTAGACTATTGGATTACTAATTGCCTTTACTAGATCTGAAATTATGTGGATATATGAATTATCAATAATGATAGAAAGTGGTTGAGGCCAAAGTAATTCAAAACTATTCATAATTTGCCACTATTTTCTGGAGCACCCCCAACTCGTCCCATCTCCACCCAAGTATATTTCGATTTTGAAAACATTGCAATATTTTTTTCTGGTAGATTTGTCTAATTGTTTTTTCTTTAAGTAATACAAACCAACTGCTTACTCAGCAGTCCTGACTTATGTCCATCCTTATATATAACCTGGAACTACTTTATCTCAACACAGAAAGATGGTAATAGAATCATAAATTGACTATCTTTTTCAAGACCAAAATATCTTTTGTTATTTAGATGCAGCTTTTTCCCTTCAATTAATGCAGAACATCACATATAATATTTGCAGCATTCAAACCAGATAATTAGAAACAACCCAAATGTCTATCAGTAGGAAGATGGAAGAACAAATTGTGATATGTTCATACAGTGGAATACTATTGAGCATTTAAAAGGAACTGATTAGTCATACATACAACAACATGGCTGAATCTCAGAAACATGTTCATCCACAGGAGCCAGGAACAAAGAGTACATACCTTATCAATCCATTTATGTAAAGGCCAAGAACAGAAGAAACTGTTCTATATTCAGTGTTTCCCAATGATGTCAGGGGCACTGAGGTGGGATTTTCCAGAAAGGAGATATGGGAACTACCTAGGAAGATGGAAATGTTCTTCATTTTCCAGCTTAGTAGCCACATGTGGCTATTAAAATCTAATAAATTTATTAAAATTAAATGAAATTTAGATTTTCATTTTTACAGTCACAGAGTTAGATTTTAAATACTCAGCAGTCACATGTGGCTAACAGCTACCAAATGGGACAGTGCAGATAGACAACATTTCTGTTATTTCAGAAGTTCTGCTAGAGAGTGCTATGCTAGGTCTTGTTTTAGGTAGTATTTACATGTGTGGTTACAACTGCCAAAATTGTGATAGAATACACATTATGTATGTCTTGTATGTCAATATTACCTGCCCCCAACCCCCTGAAACCACTAATAGAAGTATTTACCACTGCATTACTTACTAATTAACCCACACCTTCCTTAATATTTTCAACCAACACTGCAGAGAAAAGGTTGAATAATAGTAAAATTATCCTTGGCAAATTTTGAAATATGTGTTAAGTGTGACCATACAGTAGATTATGTTGATTTGCTGTTGAAAAATGAGTTCTGCCACTTAATGATCCTGAATACATCTAGAAGCCAAAGAAACTGCTTTTGAGGGCTTAAAGTGAGCTCTAAATGATTAAGGAGAATTTTTGCCTATTTCCATATTGGGGGTGAAATATCTTAAACATGGTGGATATCATATAACTTTCTTCTGAGGTAATATTAGGAGTATTTGAGAGATTTTGGTGCTAACCCTATGACCAGGCTGAGAAAGTCATGTAAACTCTCTAGCTAACAGTTAAAACTCAAGACTTTTGGAGGTAGAAGAAAAACTTTATAAATTAAGGATTAAAAGACATTTTAAATGATTTCAATTCTAAAATTCTGATTTTCATGGATTTTCAGAGATGGCACAACAGATAAATTGATTCAAAATACTAAACATATATGTTCTTGTAATACTAGAAAAATATTTTGGTAGCATAAATACTTACTATAAATTAATAAATACTTCTGCCAGCATTTCTTAAACTATGAACCACAGGTAGACTTTTACAAGAAATGAACTTGACTGTGTTAGAGATTAATTCTTATAAGCTAATGCACAATAAATGTCAATGATATATGCTGCAAAGTATTTTTACTCAATTATCATAAAAAATGATTTATCAAAAATGTTATTTTATTTGATCCAAAATCTTTAACTGCCAAAGAAGTTCCTCTTAAGATGGCTCTCTCTCTCTCTCTCTCTCTCTCTCTCTCTCTTTTCTTTTTCCTTCTTTTTTTCTCCTTTAATGTAACATACAGTCTGGAAAAAAATATCTACCAAATTATTCCTATTTTAAGTATACTTAAAAGTATCTTCCCACTGGAACATATCATACATCTCCCCCTCCCCACAACTAACATCACAATACATTATAAAGCCTGCATTTAAATTGTTTTTGAAAACTTATGTCAGCTGTTAAAGCACATGATGGATTTTTTCACCTTTTTATTTGTTACCAGTTTAACTCAGCCACTAACGAAAAATAAAGATCACTGATCCAAAGTACGTGTATTTGTCTCTTTTGATACCTTTTGTTTTGTTCTGAAAAATAGAGAATTTATAGGCATGGAATATTTTCACCCCCCAAAATTGTTTTGTTTTGCTTATTACCATTTTTATTTTGAGGGACAGGGAACAGAAAGACATACAATGTACAGTGGAATGTTTAAAACACTTGCCTCTAAGCACTGTTTGAAATTTTATCTACGACTTTCTTCCATAAAAGAGATTAAGCCCATTTTTAAGACTTTCATACATCTGGCCTAATGTGAAAGTACTGATTAGAACTTGGTTTTGGAGAACTCTAGTCCCACATCATATCAAACATACTGAAATTCATCCATATACCACATAAAATATACATAACTAATAATTGAGTTTACAAGTGACATACAGTAAATTTGTATACATATAATTATTTGTTTATTTTGGTTTGCAGCTTTCTTTTCATATTTTGAAGTCAACTTTTTTCCCAGATCCCCAACGTTTTTAGAGAACCTTGAAAGACATTTTTAGAGGACCTGAACATAGTGCTTGATGAGTAAAATGACCCTGAGACATAGTAGGAACACCGAATTTAAGACAGTTTGTTTCTTTGTTTATCCTTCATGCCATGAGGGAGTGGGGTGTTAATTAACCAGAAAATATAGAAATCCACTGAGGTAACCTTACAGTGAACTTTGGATACTAGTTTCACAAAGATCAGAAAAAACTAGTATAATCAAGAAATACAAAAATTCTTCTCTAAGGTGTCTTAAGTACACTTGAACTTAGAACCCTAATTTGGCACTATAATCTTTACTTCATTATAAAGTTACACATTATAAAAAAATAAAGACAATTGGATTTTCTTTACAGGGATACCCTATTTGTAGTTCCAGATGTGTGACACAGTTTATAGACTTCTTGTTAAATGTGATACCATTCTTCACCCACAAGAAATAACCCTTAAAGAACACTAATTTGTGTTGAAGATCGATGAAAAATGAGAAATGTTAATGTGAATAATTTAAAATGATATGTCTCTGACAAGGGATTTTTCATAGGGTTAAATATGCCTGTTTTTTAAAGTGAATAATTTTTTAGATAAATTCTTCCTGAAATCAAACCAAAAAGATAAAAAGTAAAATTACATAAAATAACCAAGTCATTTTCTTTCAAGTCAGCACTGATTCAACAATCCAACAATGTAACACAAAGCACTGTGTTTCTAGAAAAGCCAGAAAATACATGAGCTTCTAAGTAATCAGCCACAGAGAGGGTAGAACTGAATGATGCATAAATAAGTATATCTAAAAACAGCTTCATCTGAGTAGGCATTCTGAATGCTGAGAGTAAACTAAGGAAGTATCCAATATAAGTAAGAATAATTCTTATAAGAATAGTTTTAAGTTAACTTAGTTGTATAAGCAAAACATTACAACTTTTTAGCATCTCAAAAAAGCCACATAACTATATTTGACAGCCATTTTTGGAAGAGAAATACCCTAAAAGTTTATCATAGATTTCAAAAGAGATAATACTTGTCAAAAACAGAGAAGGTAGGCTGGAAGAGGTACCCCTTTTGGAAAGGAAGTTGACAGCAACCTTCTAAAATATCCACAATCTTAATTTGATGTGAACTATTATGAAGCAACGTGAAGGAGAAAGTATAATCAACTGAGAAGGTTACTGTAGTCTTTTCTTAAGTGTGGTTTTATGGATAGATTTGCTTTGCTTATTTTTTCATTTGTGGAGAATTAACCAACAAGAAACTATGAGGGAAGTAGTAGTCCAGAGGCAAGATAGAGTTAAGCCTTGGATTAAGTCTGTAACTAGGAATAGTGAGAGGACATTAAAACTAGTAGAAAGAAAAGGTGACAGCACTTGAAAATAACTGAACATGAAAAGTACTCAATTCCCAGATAGTTACTGAGGACCTGCTATATGTGCTACAGCAATTATTAGGGGGTCTATTGGGGTTGAGGAGAAGTAGGGAACAAGGAAGAAAAGAAAGACAAAAAATAACTAAAAGTCAAAGTTCCTTCCTGTGCTAGTTATCTTCCATTTGTTTCTTCAGATTCACTCGCTCCACTCTTCTTCACCCTGCTTTCTAGAAGGCTGAGACCTTTATGGACCACATCACTGCATTCCCACACTTTCTGGTAGCCAGTTGGTTTCCACCACTGGCAGCACTGGCAGGAGACTGCAGTCTGGGGAGGAAGGCAAGATCAAGGTATTTATTACCCTCTTTCCCTCTGTGCAAAGTAGCTTTCAAGATAGCTGAATCCTTTGACTAAAGATTCTGGTAAAAGCTCCTTCCCCTCTCATCTTAGGGTTTAGGGGTGGTTACAATTCCACTGCTTTCTAGATTAATGCACCATCCTTTCTGGTCTCCCTACACCCACGTCTTAATAAATAGGTCCTATGCATTTTAACTCTCCTCAGATTGCCCTCTTTCTAGTGTGTCATCTGTTTCTTGTTGGGACTTTGATCACACCAAATAAGATCACAGACTGTTTACTTTGCTAGGGCTGCCATAACAAAGCACCACACACTGAGTGGCTAAAACAGAAATGTATTTCCCCAAAATTCTGGAGCCCAAAGTTCAAGTTGTTGGCAGAGCTGGCTTCTTCTGAGGCCTCTCTCCTTGTCTTGTAGATGACCACCTTCTCTTTGTATTTTTACAAAATCTTTCCTCTGTGTATGTTTATGTTCTAGCCATGTCTTTTTATAAGGACACCAGTCATACTGGATTTAGGCTCACCCTAATGAACTCATTTTACCTCATTAACTCATTAACTAAATGAACTCTTTAAAGAGCCCATCTCCAAATATAGTCATATTCTGAAGTACTAGGAGTTAAGACTTCAACATATGAACTTGGGGGAGGGAGGAGAACACAATTCAGCCCATAACATACTAGTTGAAAAAGAAGGACATATAATAAATTAGAAAAGAAGATCTCAAGATTATGGATATAGTATGAATATAAGAAAAGGATAGTATTACACTTACTCCGAGCAGAACATTAGAAAGGTAGGAAGACAGAGAAATTTTTAAGTGAGCAGTTTATAAATGTACAAATTTCATTGGCAAATTAAAGTAGAGAGAGGCACACACACACAAAAAAACCCACATGAGCTAGGAAGGATGATCAGGTCTGCAGATTGAGTTGTGAGTTATCTAGGCAACAAAGAACAAGAAACGCTAACATGTATGGAGCACTGCCAAAGAGATTACTAGTTATCTTTTCCTCTTCCTCTGCGATAACAGAATTACTCCCGTTTTTGCTAGACCTTTTCCGTAAAATGACCTTCCCAGACTTCCTTTTCCCTTCTCACTTGAAGCTGGATGGAGAGTTGTGGCTCTGATCATGTATTCAAAAAAAGTTCATGGGGCCCCTTCCAAGAAATCATCCTTAAGAGGCACCTTGATTGTGTCCTTTACCCATTTATCCTTTTCATCCCCTGCTCCTTTTCATCATCCTGCTGCTTAGAACAAGGATGCCACAAACTTGGACCAAGCCAATCACATGGGGCAACAGAATATGAGACTAAATCCATAGTGATTATGAAGCTACAGTACTGCCAGCACTATCTATGTTTACATGAAAAAAAAAACCCCAAAACAGCCATCTTGTTTTCTGTCTCACAGCTGAAATGAATCCTAATTAATACAACCATTTGCTATGTACTGTTCTCAGTCTTTTACTTGTATAATTTTACTTAATCCTGTAACAAATCTGAATGCAGATACTATTATTAGCCTTCATAAGGGAACAGAACCTTGTAGCATTTAGGATTTAAACCAGACTAAGAAAATCTGACTCCAGAGTCTGCACTCTTAGTGGAGCTGCCTCCTTCTAGTCTGATCTACCCCTACCCATCCGCTCTATGGGGAACAGGGTTATTTTTAAAAGCTACACCCTGAAGACGAGAATCTTATTTGATTTTGTAACAGTGGTCCACAGTCTACCAAGGCTGTAGGGAGAGCAAACTAAATGAAAAATTTTGATGAAGTTTTATACCTGTAATCTTGCTCTCATTACCTATTTTAACCTAAAATTAGCTACAGTTCTGTTTTTGTTTTATTTACCATGTGTCTCTTTCTAAACTTAATTTTTTTTAATTTTACTTTGGAGAGCCTTTTGATAAGCTCTATAAATCTAAAATGCATTTGCCCCCTAATTATCCACCTGTGATCAGCCCCAAAGGGCAAGAAGGAGGTGCTTTACATTTGTGCCACAAAGGGGATTTCCCTTGGCCATATTCTGCCAGAGTCCTCATAACCCCAGCTGGGATAATCTTTGGTGAAATCCAGGGGCAACTTCTGCACTGAAATGTCAGATTTCTCTTGAGAAAGGCTCAGCTTGCAGTCAGGAGTCAGTCCTTATGGTGACAGTCTCGTTTGCACTCCTTTAGCAGCAGGAGAGCTTTAAGAGAGCTACTGGGCTTTGTTAACCCCTTTCTTAGAGAAACTGGAGAAGAAAGGATTTTAAGGGCATCTTAATTTTTTTTTAATGTTTGGAAAGAGGGAAAAACTGGACCAGTGGAGATTGTTCTATTCCGTTCCCATCTGGCCACATAAAAGGCTTTAGAAAGGCCATTGGATCTCTACTCAGAGGATATTACTACACTATAATTCTGTAAAGAAATAAGGCAGTAAATAAGGGAACGCTTTATCCACTTGTAGTGAGAAGTTCTGAAGGCAGAACCCAGAGGGCAGAGGACCTGTGATGTATCTCACACAGTTTGCTTTCAGCTATAAATAGTCCTGATTCTCAACAGCTTTATTAGGATGGGGTTTTGAAATGAATCTGTCCCTGTACCTACTGTGATTTTTAATTTCTACTCCTTATCACCAATTTTTCCAGCGAACAAAGCATTTAAAAAGTACATTTACAGGGGAAGATGTCGGCGTGAGCAGGGCGGCGAAAATCTTCTTCCAAAAGTATATATATTTATGAAAATACAACAAATGCAACTATTCCTAAAAGAGAGACCAGAAGATACAGGACAGCACCCAGCCTGCAGCTACATGTGAGAGGACTCGGCACCCCGCAAGGCGGAGCTACAAAGGGCCCTTTTGGGCCGCGCAGCCACGGTGGCGGAACAGTGGAGCAACAGCGCCACCTACAGCATCCCCACAGAATCTACTCCTGGCGGGTGTTTCTTTTTTTTTCTCTTTTCTTTTCTTTTCTTTCTTTCTTTTTTTTCTCTTTTCTTTCTCTTCTTTCTTTTTTTTCTTTTTAAAAGTCTTAAAGAGCCCAGCTGACATACGTGGCACCTACCACCGACCACTTCTACCGCCATGAAAAGACAGAGGAATATGGTACAAACAAAACTTACCCAGACCCAGACAACACCAGAGAGGGAACCTGAAGGGAAGGAAATGCACAATCTTCCTGAAAAAGAATTCAGAACAAAAGTCATGACCATACTGATGGATCTACAGAGAAATATGCAAGAGCTGAGGGAGGAAGTAAGGGAAGTGAGCAAAGACAACGCAGAAATGAGACAAGCAATCAACGGGCTTAGCAGCAGACTGGACAATATGAAAGAGACTGTTAATGGAATAGAAATCAGAGAACAAGAATAGAGAGAAGCTGAGGCAGAGAGAGATAACAGGATCTCTAGGAATGAAAGACTATTAAGAGAGCTGTGTGACCAATCCAAATGGAAAAATATTCACATTATAGGAGTACCACAGGAAGAAGAGAGAGAAAAAGGGATAGAAAGTGTCTTTGAAGAAATGATTGCTGAAAACTTCCCCATGCTGGGGAAGGAAATAATCCCACAGTCCACGGAAGCCCACAGATCTCCCAACACAAGGGACCAAAGGAAGACAACACCAAGACATAATAATTAAAATGGCAAAGATCAAAGATCAGCAGAGAGTATTAAAGGCAGCTAGAGAGAGAAAAAAGATCACATACAAAGGAAAACCGTTCAGACTTCTCAACAGAAACCTTACAGGCCAGAAGAGAATGGCATGATATATTTAATGTTATGAAACAGAAGGGCCTTGAACCAAGAATATTGTATCCAGCACGATTATCATTTAGATATGATGGAGGGATTGAACAAATTCCAGACAAGCAAAAGCTGAGAGAGTTTGCCTCTCATGAACCACCTCTACAGGATATCTTAAAGGGACTTCTCTAGAGGGAAGCACTCCTAAGGCTAAAAAGCTGTCACCAGAGAAAATAAAATCATAGCAAAGAAAGCAGACCATCCAAATACTAACTAAAGGCAAAGAATAAAACACCTAGTATATAAAGAATGGAAGAGGAAGAATAAGAAGGGAGAGAAATAAAGAAAGATCAGACTGTGTTTACAATAACGTAACAAGAAAGTTAAATTAGATTGTTAGATAGTAAAGAAGCAACCCTTGAACCTTTGGTGACCATGAATCTAAAGCCAGCAATGGCAATAAGTACATATCTATCGATAATCACCCTAAATGTAAATGGACTGAATGCACCAATCAAAAGACACAGTGTAATAGACTGGATAAAAAAAGCAAGACCCATCTATATGCTGCTTACAAGAGACTCACCTCAAACCCAAAGATATACACAGACTAAAAGTGAAGGGATGGAAAAAGATATTTCATGCAAACAACAAAGAGAAAAAAGCAGATGTTGCAGTACTTGTATCAGACAAAATAGACTTCAAAACGAAGAAAGTAGCAAAAGATAAAGAAGAACATTACATAATGATAAAGGGTTCAGTCCAACAAGAAGATATAACCATTATAAATATATGTGCACCCAACACAGGAGCGCCAGCATATGTGAGACAAATACTAACAGAATTAAAGGAGGAAATAGACAGCAATGCATTCATCTTAGGAGACTTCAACACACCACTCACTCCAGAGGACAGATCAACCAGACAAAAAATAAGTAAAGACATAGAGGCACTGAACAACACACTAGAACAGATGGACCTAACAGACATCTACAGAACTCTACACCCAAAAGCAACAGGATACACATTCTTCTCAAGTGCACATGAAACATTTTCCAGAATACACCACATACTAGGCCAAAAAAAGAACCTCAGTAATATCAAAAAT
>JAVSCE010015266.1:0-18470 GCA_032199065.1 Smutsia gigantea
ACAGTCAATTAACATTTGATAAAGGAGCCTTGGATATACAATGGGGAGATGACAGCCTCTTCAGCAGTTGGTGTTGGAAAAACTGGACAGCTACATGTAAGAGAATGAAACTGGACTACTGTCTAGCCCCATACACAAGGTAAACTCAAGGTGGATCAAAGACCTGAATGTAAGTCATGAAACCATAAAACTCTTAGAAAAAAACATAGGCAAAAATCTCTTGGACATAAACATGAGCAAATTCTTCATGAACATATCTCCCGGGCAAGGGAAACAAAAGCAAAAATGAACAAGTGGGACTATATGAAGCTGAAAAGCTTCTGTACAGCAAAGGACACCATCAGTAGAACAAAAAGACATCCTACAGTATGGGAGAATATATTTATAAAAAACGTATCTGATAAAGGGTTGACATCCAAAATATATAAGGAACTCATGCACCTTAACAAACAAAAAGCAAATAATCCAATTAAGAAATGGGCAGAGGACATGAATAGACACTTCTCCAAAGAAGAAATTCAGATGGCCAACAGGCACATGAAAGATGCTCCACATCGCTAATCATCAGAGAAATGCAGATTAAAACCACAATGAGATATCACCTCACACCAGTGAGGATGGCCAACATCAAAAACACAAACAACAACAAATGTTGGCGAGGATGTGGAGAAAAGGGAACCCTCCTATACTGCTGGTGGGAATGCAAATTAGTTCAACCATTGTGGAAAGCAGTATGGAGGTTCCTCAAAAAACTCAAAATAGAAATACCATTTGACCCAGGAATCCCACTCCTAGGAATTTACCCTAAGAATGCAGCAGCCCAATTTGAAAATGACATATGCACCCCTATGTTTTTCGCAGCACTATTTACAATAGCCAAGAAATGGAAGCAACCTAAGTGTCCATCAGTAGATGAATGGATAAAGAAGAGGTGGTACATATACACAATGGAATATTATTCAGCCATAAGAAGAAAACAAATCCTACCATTTGCAACAACATGGATGGAGCTAGAGGGTATTATGCTCAGTGAAATAAGCCAAGCCGAAAAAGACAAGTATCAAATGATTTCACTCATATGTGGAGTATAAGAACAAAGAAAAAATACTGAAGGAACAAAACAGCAGCAGACTCACAGAACCCAAGAACAGACTAATAGTTACCAAAGGGAAAGGGACTGGGGAAAATGGGCGTGAAGGGAGGGATAAGAGGGAAAAAGGGGCATTACGATTAGCTGATATAATGTTGGGGAAGCACGGGGAGGGCAGTACAACTCAGAGAAGACAAGTAGTGATTCTATAGCATCTCATTACGCCGATGGACAGTGATTGTAATGGGGTTGGTGGGGGGGACCTGATGAAGGGGTAGTTTAATAACCGTAATATTGCACATGTAATTGTAGATTAATGATAATAAAATAAATTATATTAAAAAAAATGCAAGCCATTCACCTTGCCATTGCTCCCTGGAGGTGAAGCATGAAACCAGACACGTGACTCAGCATTTTCCTTACTTGGTCTCAATTTTACATGCCACTCGTAACAAGTAACTTGAGCCGCTCATAAGGCAACAGCTACTTTCTCTCTGTCTACCTGCATTCCTGTCTGCCTACCTTCCTGTCTGCCTACCAGCCAGCCAGCCAAGCACTTACGTAGTGTTTTCTCAGGTACTATTCCGAACAATTTACAAATGTTACCTAATTTAACTCATGTAACGACCCACAAAGTAGGACATATTATTGTCCCCATTATGTTAGTCAGGCTAAGCCAGGCGAGGCTGCAGTTATAAACAATACCGAAATACTGATGAACAGCTTAATTCTAGCTTATACAAAGACAGATACAGGTTGGACAGTCCCTTATAAGTCATGGGTGTTTGGAACATGTGGCCTTGAGGTCACTGAAGCAAAGGAAGAAAAGAGGGGAGGAGGCACACTATGTCTTAACCTTCTCACTGTTTCTCACAAAGCATGGCACCAAGCCAGCTGCAAGGAAGGCTCTTATGGAAAGGGACACTGCAAATTCCATGAGTACGAGCTGTCCCGGCAACAGCCATATCCCAGAGAAACAACTGAGGGCAAGGTCACAAGCTAGTAAACAGCAGAGGCCGAATGTGAACGCAGGCAGCCTTACTGCAGAGTCCCTGCTATTAAGAGCATGGTGAATTGCTCTGCTCTACTGCCCCTTGTACCACCTGGAACTTGGAGCGATCAGTACTAAGACCAGAAGAAAACTGGCTATGAGAAGCAGATTGAAAGATACTACATCTTTATATGAGTGACATAGTTATGTTCAGGGGAAGTTTTGACTAAATGTGATTTTCATCTGATGTCCTGAGTTCGTATTACAACCTCTGTGTGAGATGCAACGACTCTGTATATTGTGTATGTGTTAGCCTTTAGTACTTCCGATTATCCTACCTACTACCTGCGGGAGCCATCTAAAATGTAAGATTGGTTCATTTTAATGTTCTTGGTGAGACAAATTCTGCCAAGCCCAGCTGTCTTTGATGCACGATGTCATTATATTGTCAGATCACAGCTGGTAGGTAGGGTTTATTTGTCATGGGTGGCTGCCGATTGCTTATCACATAAGTGATGGACCCTTCTCCTACAGGTTCCCTATAATTAACTTTACTCTTCACCCTTTCTGTCCTTTCCAAGTTACCTATTTTCCATGACTTTTTTTTTTAAATCACTGCATTTTATGTAGCCATTTTATATAGACATTGACAACCCTTAAGAATTCTTAGGTCTGTAAAAATAACTAAGATTTATCATATATGAAAAATACATATTTATTAAATGAACAATGCAGTGAAAAGGAAAATTTTAAAATCAAGGATCATCATAAACTTAACTCTAAGATCTAAAAAGTCTTTCAAAAGAATGTTTTACTCCAAATGGCAGGAACATGGCTTTAATTTTCTCCTCTATATTATTTTATGGTTTTTATATTATTTTATGGTTTTTATATTATCTACAGTTACCTTAAGAATTAAGACAATTGTAGAACTAAGAGGTATTTAGTGTATTTCTTTTTTTTCTTTTTGTAAAATTTTTTATATATATGTTTTTATTGCAGTATTGTTGATATATAATCTTATATTGGCTTCAGATATACAGCACAGTGGTTCAACAGTTAGTTACCTGTATTAACTCTTCACCCCTTCTAGTGCGGTTACTGTCTGTGAACACAGAAAGGTGTTATAGAATCATTGACTATATTCTCCGTACTGTACTACTATGCCCATGACCAACTTATATATATTTTTTCTTTTTATTCCATTTTTTGCCTTTCTGTGGAAGACATTTATGTTTTTTCCAGCCCTGCACTGATTTCCCTCTTCTACACTGCCCATGTAGACAATGAGCTGATTCTACCTGTGGCGTGGGGCTGGTGTGGGACCAGGACTGGCCAGTCAGAGCAGTGAATCCTCTGACCACCATGTTACTCCCAAAATGTTCCATCAGAGATAATCCCAAGATTTTTCAGGAAGCATTTGGGGCTTTGTGGTTATGAGCCTGAGCTCCTGAGGGCACCCGCCTGAAGAGATTGTGTCTGAGATAACAGCAGAACCGAAGCTGGAGCCTGAGTCCCTATGGCATTGTTTTGAGTCTCTCTGTCTGGCCATGCCTAAAGCCAAGTCTGCCCCTCTGAGTTAAGTGAGCCAATAGATACCTTTCTCTTTCCTTTTTTTTTTTTTGTTTGAGCCAGTTTAAATTAGGTTTCTGATACTTGCAAATTAAAGAGTCCCAATTAATATGTGCTCCTCCATGGTATTGCCCAATCTCCTGCAGTATTCTGTCAGCTTTCTCTAGGTTCTGTTGCAATAACAACCCTCAAATCTTAGTGCCTTATAACAAAGTTTTTTTTAATTTTAGCATAGTCCATTTCTTTTTTTTTTAATTAAAGTATCATTGATACACAATCTTATGATGGTTTCACATAAACAGCACAGTGGTTTCAACATTCACCCATATTATCAAGTCCTCACCCCCTCCATTGCCATCACTGTCTATCAATGAAGTAAGATGTATAACAAAGTTTTATTCTTCATTCCATTATATAGTGGCTGCATGTCACCTTCAGCTCTACTCCATGCCTCTGTTCATTCTGAGAGCCAGAATGAAAGAGCAGCCCCCACCCTTAGTCTCATGGCAGAGGTAGAAGAGCATTGGCCAATCCACGAATGGCAAACATTACTTCTGCTCACGTTTCATTGGCCAATACAAGTCCCATGGCCAAGCTCAATATCAGTACTGTAGGGATGTTGACAGACTGCAAGGCATATGGCAAAGAGTAGGGATGCACAATTCTCTTACAGGGAAAGGAGTAATGATTGAGAACGAAAACAGTGCCACCATGAAAGACAGTCTTTTCAATAACTGGTGTTGGGAAAACTGGACAGCTGCATGCAAGAGAATGAAACTGGATTATTGTCTAACTCCATACACAAAAGTAAACTCATAATGGATCAAAAACCTAAATATAAGACATGGAACCATAAAACTCTTAGAAGAAAGCATAGGCAAAAATCTCTTGAACATAAGCATGAGCAATTTTTTTCTGGTCACATCTCCTCGGGCAAAGGAAACAAAATTAAAAAACGAACAAGTGGGACTACATCAAATTAAAAAGCTTCTGTACAGCAAAGGACACTATCAGCATAACAAAAAAGCGACAGTGTGGGAGAATATATTCGTAAGTGATTTATTGAATAAGGGGTTAATATCCAAAATATATAAAGAACTCACATGCCTCAACACCAAGAAAACAAATAACCTGATTAAAAAATGGGCAGAGAATCTGAACATTTTTCCAAAGATGAAATACAGGTGTATGAAAAGATGCTCCACATCACTAATCATCAAGGAAATGCAAATCAAAACCACAATGAGATATCACCTCACACCAGTTAGAATGACCATTATCCAAAAGACAAGAAATAACAAGTGTTGGCAAGGATGTGGAGAAAAACCCTCCTACACTGTTGGTGGGAATGTAAATTGGTACAGCCACTGTGGAAAGCAGTATGGAGGTTCTTCAAAAAATTAAAAATAGAAATACCATATGATCCAGTAGTCCCACTTCTAGGAATTTACCCAAAGAAAATAAAATCCCTGATTCTAAAAGATATATGCACCTCTATGTTTATTGCTGCATTGTTTACAACAGCTAAGGTAGGGAAGCCACCAACGTGTCCATCAATAGATGAATGGATAAAGAAGAGGTGGTACATATACACAATGGAATACTATCCTGCCATAAAAAAGAAAGAAATCCTGCCATTAGCAACAACATGGATGCACCTAGAAGGTATTACGCTAAGTGAAATAAGCCAGGTGGAGGAAGACAAATACCTATTATTTCACTTACTTATGGAATCTAAGAACAAAAAAAATGAGCAAAATAGCAGTAGGCTTATAGACATCGAGAAGTGACTGTTGGTTACCATGGGGAAAGGGTTGGGGTAGCTAGATGGGGAGGATGAGGGCGTAAAGGGGCACAAAAATTCTCAATCATAAGTTGGGCACAGGGATAGTAGTACAGCATGAGAATATAGTCAGTGATTCTGTAGCATCTTCCTATATTGACAGATAGTAATTGCACTAGTGGGGCGAGGATTTAATAATAGGGGTAACTGTTGAACCACTGTGTTATACATTTGAAACCAACATAAGATTGTGTATCAGTGATACTTCAATTAAAAAAAAAATTACCACATGCTCTAATCAGAGCTAGGCCAGGGTGTTTTCTTCCCCACCTTTTAGCAACAGTGGATTATGTCATACCTCCTGTTGACTTTACTCCTCTTTATGAGTCCAGCACCATGTTCTGTGGTAAATCATCCTTACTCAACCAGCCGGTCAGAAGTAATGAAATTATTTGCTGAGAAATTATTACTAAAAACAGGGAAAGTTTCACTTTCTGTTTTGACAGAAAATAATTGGTTGGATTTATTTGCAAAAATAAATCACTAAAGAAGCACAAGGAACAAAAGTATACTGCTGCCTATCTGGTCCCACGTCCCAGGGGAGAAGGCTCATGAAAGACATCGTTAAAGCCGAGACCTTCAATGAAACAAAGACTGTGTGTTTTAGAAGAGAAAAGAAAAGCCTGCTTTGGGTGAAATGTCTTTTCAGTTAAGTTCTACCCTTGGACAAAAAAAAGAAAAGAAGTCCAGGATACTTTCATGTCAGTGAAAGGTATCTTATGACCAAAAACTGGTCATAAGATAAGTGAAAAAAAAAGTGTCACCATGCCGTTTGAGGACAAGCACCAACCTCGTGATGGTTTGTCTGTGCCGAGGTTAACAGTGGCCCTGAAACACTCGTGCCTCTAAAATGACACAGGAACCGGCATGCATTTTGCACTAAAGATCGCAGTTGAGTGGTGGTGGCACGGCAGAAAATGTGCTGTCATGCTCTGTCGGAAGGAAAGAATCCTTTTATTTGTTTTGTTTTATAGAAGGGTAGACTTTTGTCTCAGTCATTTCAGAGGCCAGAGCATCTCATGAGGATAATAAATCATCTTTGTTCTTCGTGTGAGCATTTGTCCTCCAACCGGAAGGAAAGAGAGCTGTTTCCGGAATTTGGGATGTGCTGGGATGCATAAATCCTCCCTCAAGCTGAAGGCTTGTGAGGTGGGTGGCCCTTTCTCAGGGGCATGTGAAACTGCTTCCTTCCTTCTTCCTGTTGTCTCCATGTGACTCTCCTGGGAGGCAGCATGCAGACTCACCGGGGTTCTGGTCTTAGCTCTGCCGTTTACTAACTTGTGTATTAATTTCCTATGGCTGCTTAACAAAACACCACAAAATTGGTGGCTCAAAACAACACAGATTTATTCCCTTATAGTTCTTAGAGCTCTGGAGGCTCCAAAATCGGTCCCCTCTGGAGGCTGGAGGAGAAAATTCATTTTGTTGCCTTTTCTAGTTTCTGGAGGCTACCTGTAAGCTGGCAGGCTTTGCACTCCTTCTTTGCATCACCCTGACCCCTAGCGTCCATCGTCACATCTATTCTATGGTAGTATCTCCCTCTGCCTCCCCCATAAGGATACGTGTGGGTATATCTTCGGGCCCACCTCGGTGATCCAGACTACTCTCAAGATCCTTATCACATCTACAAAGTCCTTTTTGCCATGTAAGGGGACATATATATTCACCAAGTTGGGAGTTGGATGTGGACATCTTGGAGGGCCACTGGGCAGCCTACCACTGTTGGAGACCCTGGAACTAACCCCTTCACACCAGAGGCTTGCTCCTCTCTTCTGTGCTGTGAATGGAATGAACACCTACGTTGCAGCACTGCTGGGAGGGTTGCAGATGATATCAGAGTTCTCTATTGCAAGCAACAGAAATGAAAGGGCTATTTAAGAAAAAGGCTGTATATTTGAAGAAAAAAAGATAACTCACAAGCCTAAAGGCAAAGATAAGGATCTGGCCTTACAGAGCAGGTAGAAGGATTCAGGGAACACACACCCATGTTTTCAGGACACCAATACTGGAAGAATCCTCTAGTCTCTGCCAGTCTGCTCAAGATGTTCTTTCTAGGGAAGCAGCGTCTGCTTGGCTAAGCTTGGGTCTTCAGTGCACTGTTCAGCCATGGAAGGGCAAGGTGCTGTGACCCATGTTCCCCCCAATACAGGGAGTGAGTGCTATCAAAGCAAAATGTGAGGACTGATAGCGCAAGAAGGGGGGTGGGTGATGGGCAGAAACAACTAAAGATACCCACCTCAGCAGGCCCATACTAGGCATTCAGAGAACAATAGCTTAATTTCATCCTCAATTTTAAAAGAAGCCACTGCTGTCTAGCAAGATGAAACATGGGTAGCAGAATGACCAAGTAAGAGAAAGACCGAATATTTGCCATGCTTCTGATAAATTAAGACATTAAAGTTCTCTGTTTCCTTATCTACAATAGTATTCATTCATTCAAAAATAGTTACTGAAATCCTGCCCTTTTCCAGGCACTTTTCTAGGTACCGTAGATGGAGTGGAGAGTGAGAGAGAGAACATCTAGGCCCCCATGGAGTTTACATTGTGGTGGGAAGACAGACAGATTGTATAATGTAAAGAATTGTATAATGTAAAGAAGCCCCAGGTGCCTTGAAGAAAACTAAAGCAGAGTAAGTGGATGGAGAGCCCCAGGGCTTGGACTAAGATGTGGGCATATGTTAAGAGATGCTGAAAGGTTCCCTTCTCTAAATAACGTTGGCACAGTGGCCTGAATGACAAGCAGAGGAAGCCAGCCTTACAAAAATCAGAAGAAAGAATGTTCCAGGCAGAGGGACCAGCCACTGCAAAGGCCCTTAGATAGGCACACACTTGGCCAGTGAGGCAAGAGTTGATGAGGAAGGTGGAGAGCCATAGAAAATGAAGCCAGAAAGGGTGGGGCCTCAGATGCTATGGCAAAGCATATGGTTTATCTTTTTTCTCCTTAGTGTGGTAGAAAACTATTGGAGGGTTTTGAGTGAAGATCAAGGCAATCTGATTTCTTTTTTAAAAAGATCACTCTGGTGGCCGAATGGGGAGATGACTGAAGCAGCTCTAACAGTAGCCCCAGGAAGGCCCAGTGAGGAGGCAACTACAGCAGGAAGCAATGGCTGCTCAGAGTAGAAGAGTCAAGAAGAGGCTGGACTGGGGATACTTTTTGTTGTCAGAGCCAAGAAGACTTGATGGATTGGATGTAGGGTGAGCAAGAGAGAGCGGTCTAAGATGGCTTGGAGATTTCAGGCCTGAGCAACTGGCTGAATGGGGAGCCACTGAGTGGAATGGAACAGGGGAAGTTAGAGTTCTGTTTTGAAATTTTAATGTTACTGAAGAATTGCAACTTATAAGGAATAAAAATATGAAACTTTGTTTTTTTCCCCCTAGTGACTACCCAACTGTGTGACAGTGACTCTTCTGTCTGGGAAGCAGCCCTTTGATAACTTTTTGGCCACATTCCATAACTTCCTAGTCACTGTGTTTTTTGATAGTCTCATTTCACTGTTTGGATTCATCTTCTTTAGTTTTGAGTCTTCAGCTCTCAATCTCATCCTGCCACATAAACCCCATCTTCCTGCCTTTCCACAGCTAGCTACAACTGTCTATGATTCAGGGGTCCCTGAACTTGGTAGGCAGGAAAATTCTCTCTGTATTTTCACTAGTCTTTAACGGAAAGCTAGCCTCTCTCTTTTTTTTTTTAATTAAGGTATTGCTGATACACAATCTTATGAAGGTTTCACACGGGCAACATTGTGGTTTCAGCATTCACCCATATTATCAAGTCCCCCTCCATCCCATTACAGTCACTGTCCATCAGTGTAGTAAGATGCCACAGAGTCACTACTTGTCTTCTCCATCTAGCCTCTCTTTTAATTATGAATATGAGTAATGAACCTCAGTGGTACCCACAGTACCTATCTGGAACTTGGTCACTAATAAGAGAGATCTTGTCATGCTTCATTCCATCTGTTGCAGTAATGTTGAAATATCATTTACACTTGTCACTTCTTTCAGAGTACAGTCCTAAATTAACCTGCCATTAGTTTTTCTTCTTCACTACATACTTTAGAAGCACATAATATTACTATATCACCAACAGTTTTTTTTAATACTTTGATAACAGTTTTTCAGTATAATTTGTTTGCTTTGAAATCTTGTGTATTTAATATTTTTAAAAACATTATTGAGAGAAGGAATCCAAGCTGTCAAAGAAGAAAAGTTTCCATGGCACAAAATGAGTTAAGATCCTCGTCAAGAGGTTTGGAAGGGGTGAGGAGGGAGGGGTTCTGCTCCACCCACACCCCCCCTCTTACCTGGGTGGGGATAGTAGGATGGAAGGGAGGAGGCAAGCCTCCTGAAGGCTTTCCTTTAGCCACATTAGAGAAAACATGTCATCAATTACAAAGAGACTAAGTAACACAGCAATCTGGGCATATTCAACCGAGAGCATCAAATGTGGCAGCCTTGGTTTTTAAGGTGTTTCTTAGAATTTGCATACTTGAAGAACCACAGGGGAGCCCATGGCCTCGCAGCATGTTGTTCAGTGAGTACTGTTAACTTGACCTTATATACAGATTTCAGTGGTGGGGCTGGAAAAGTGGGAGTTGACTGTGTGTTTAACTTAGGACAGTGATTCAGCCTGCTGCTGGGGTGATAACTGTTTGCTGGCCTCCCTGGGTGGAGCGCATGAGGGGGCGAAAGCAAGATCACAACCTAGTAACCACGATTTCTAAATATGTTTTAAGGCTGCTAGAGAGAAATGCAGCTGGCTCCCCCTGTTCTGATTTCAGAGCTGCTCATCCCACAATAGTAGGCTGGAATTGACAGCATCCTATGAGATTCCATCCTGAGGGCTGGTCACCTTATGTCTGGAAGTAGCATTCCAGGTAACCTCTGCTGTACTTGTAAATATATGAAGTTCATGCCTACAACACAGAATGGTTGGGAAAACAGTTAAGGCTGAGGTCAGGCACTGAGTAATCACCTTTGTTGTGTATGACAGAGAGCCCTTACCAAATAGTGGGCCCTGGAAAGGCTTTAGCACTGATGGTTGATTTCAGATCTGTGTCATTTTGTAAATGGCTTCACATCTAGGTTGTGCTCTCAGGTTCCAAGAAAACAACTTAATCTCTTACCTAATGCAAAGTGGATAGAATTGGGAGTCCAAGATTCAGCTTTCAATATAAAGCAAACCTTTTCTCCTTTCTGCTTAATTCTGCTTAAATAATACCACTTTGGATGGTGCCTCTTGTCTTAGAACTGGGTGGAGAAATTGGTAAAGACTGACTTCTCAGATTCTCTTAGGTATTTTATAAGCATGCTATGTCTTGTTTAGGTCCTGCACATCTTTTACTTAGCATCCAAGAAAGGGGAAAGAATTGTATGTGTGTGAGCATGTGCATTTGGACATACATACATGTACATACAGTCAGAAAAAAATAAATGCTTGTTCCTCCTCAGAATTACAGCATTAATTCTTGAGATTCAAATACATTCAATTCACATTTGAGAAAAGACGAAGGACATGACAAATGAGCATTACCGACCAGACAATTCTTCCTGGAAACATACTCAGCAGGCGGTTTTGCCTGTTGGAACACGCAGCCTCATCTGCTCTGGGGAGGTCCGGCCGACGTCCTGGAGGAGGGGCCTCAGCTGCCCTCTGTGATTGACATGCTTGTCTTCCCTCCTCTCCCCCTCCACCTCCCCAGTGATGAGCAGTCGCCTCTGCTCCATCTCTATTTTTATTTGACCCAAAGCCAGTTGCACTGATTCCAAAAGAGAGAAAAGGGCCTGGCGTGCCTTCTATCCTCTCCAGCTGGCCTGCTGACATGATTGATAATTCCCAGGGACTACTCTCCGAAGATTAAGTCCTTTTCATTTGGCCTGATTTACACTGGCTTTCTCATACTCATTCTGGATGTGGGAACTAAACAGCCCCCCATTACTTAGCCCTGAAAGCAGGGATGTCACTAAAGATGGCCTCATATGACGGCCTAAGGGCCTATTAGAAATCTCAGTTCGCTTTCTGGAGATGTCACTGTGACGCCAAGTGGTCCGGGGTCTCATTACTGGTGGAAGCCCTCTGTTGGGCTGGCCCAGCCTGTTGTGTCCCCAGGTCCACAGCTCTCTCTTCCTATCGCTGTTCCAAAACAGGAATATTGTTACTTTGAGCAGATTTCATGACATCAGTAGAGAAAAACGTGCTTAAAGCAGGAAAATTGCTGCTGAACAGAAAGGCGCCATCAAATCTCCCCTCAGATCCAAGTGACAAACTCCACTTTGTTCCTGCTGTCCGGACATCGGATTTCCCCATGGAGCTTCAGACAAATGAATACCTGCCAAGTTATTACTGTAAGGATTAATGAGAAAGGCATTTTCTATGATTAAGGCTTTTCTCCCCCGTTTTTATTTTTCTTTGAGGCAAACGACTGTGTTTTTTTCTATTTAACACTCACAGCTGCGAGACCTTGAATTCCATTCCGGTGACCTTGTAAGCTGCCCTCCCTTTCTCCTTGGGCCACTCCCTGCTTCCTGGGCAAGTTGCTTTCTCGGCAGGAAATGGTCGGCGACCTTGAGCGAGTCACTGCGCCCCTCTTTGCCTGGGTTTCTTTACTCTGAAAGGATGACAGTCGCTCACTGTTGCTGTTGTGAGGATTGAATGAAATGTGTGCACAGTGCTTGGCACACTGCCAGGCCGAGAGGCTCATCCCACCAGCGCTTACTGAGCTCCTACCACGTGCCGGACGTTAGCCCGAGTGCTGGGAATACCAAGAGGAGCAGACACAGGCCGAGTCTCTGGTCCTGCTCGTAGTCTCTGGCCTTGTGGCGCTTTCAGTCCAGTTGAGGATTGGGGCATTAATTGGATCATCACACAGAGTCCTATCTCCAAACAGGACTAGGCCGAGAACTAGGCAGGAAAATTACACAGAGCACCACTGGGCCCTAACCTAATCAAAGAACACCGTCCCTAACATCTGAGTGGAGCTGGGAAGAAAGAACAGGGAAGAAGAGGCAGCAGTCCCCCCTCCCCCATGCCGCCCCACCCCCAACGCTAAGGTGCCTTGAGTGAATTAGGAAAAGGGCCCCTACCCTGGGGCACATGCAGCCCCATGCCCCTGAGGGTGGCTCAGCGAGCAGAGCATGGGCTGGGGTTCAGAGGCCTCTGGCCCACCTGCGGGGTGCCCTTAGGCAGCAACCTGGGCAGCCGTGCATGGTGCCCTGGGCTGGGGGCAGGAGGATATTGGAGGCAGAGGAAGCCCCTCTGCAAAGGCCCTGAGGTAGGAGGGCACATTTGAGGGCAGCGTGGTGAACTGCAAGGAGCCAGGCTGGAGGGAGGGGAGTTCACACTTCTCAGTAATATTAATGCGTGATTCTCATAAATCCTCCTAAATTCACTGCCAGAATGCCAAGGGCTCTTTCAAAATGCCAAGGTCTCTCTAGAAGCCACTGGTTTTTAACTAGTGAGGGAGAATTATTTCACGGGTGTGATTTGTTGATGTCACACAATGGAGCCTTAAAGAATAAAGACAATGGACAAGGAGAGACATTTAATGTGGAAGGCATGGAGGTGATATGCGCCTCCAGGGGCAGGCCGCCCGCAAAATACCGATGCTCTGTTACAGCCCAGAAAACTGGGTATTAGGCAAGAAGAAGTGAAAACAAAAACAGAACCAAAAAAAGCCACCACATCATACAAATAAAAATGGAAACAGAACATTAGGAAAAGGGTTCTAACAATGCTGTCACTTTTGAGGGTATAATTATCTCTCCAAAGAAGTAGAAGAATCTCTTTTACTGGCCAGCCAGAGACCTAACACTGGCAACCCTGAACTTGCCAGAAGTTGGTCTCAATGCCCCCAAAGTCCTTCCTAGCTTTGGCTACTTTGATTCGGGAATAATTCAAAAGGGCATTCATTCATTCAAACAAATATACTTTATCAAGGGTGGGGCTTTTGTTGTGGCTGTTGTTAAATAATTCAAACAATAATAAAGAATGAAATAAGATATAAAAACAAAAAATAAAATTAAAAAATAATAGAAATAGAACCACAGATCCTGGAGAATCATGCATTGTTACCAGTTAGCTTTGCAGCCCGTGCCAGGCTGGGCATTTGCAAGTGTTTGCCCAGTTGAGACCTGGTGTCAGCATGGCATTGAGGGAAGCCTGGGCTTTGGGATTGGATGGATGGGTCAGGCCCAGATCCTGAGGAGACCACCTACAAGCTGTGTGACCTTGGGTAGGTCAGTCAACCTCTCTGCACAATGGTAGTGACTATAAACTCAAATGATGGCTGTCATTAGGGAGAGCTCTGAGGCCCAGGCACTTGGGAATCCCTCACTTGCAGAGTTTTTCTGGGGATCCTACTCTGGGAGCAGCTTCCGTGTGACCCACATTCTTTCAGAGGTTTATTTCTGAAAAGTCTCAGGTATAGCTGTGCTTGGGGGAAGCGTAAGAAACCAGATTTGTAAGATCTCGTCAGCAGCTAATATCTCTATAAAACTTTTAGGGGGAAAAGAGAAAAGAGCCCTTAGACATGATTTTTAAATGTGGTATCTATGACCAAAAATCATATCACAAGCTGAAAACCCCAGGAGAGCAGACACTGTCAAGACCTAGCACTTGAGATTTTTTATTGCTTATTAAAATTGCTTATGTAGTACCAGAACGTAACTTAAAAATATGCTTGAATTTAAACCACATTAAATAGGAATGCGCACACAATTCATCAGAGATAAAGTCCAGTATTTTGCTTTCAGGCAAGAGATGGACTACTTAATTTCCCTTCAGGAGAAAGCTGGAAAAGAGCCCTGTACTATGTCTCAGCCACAATGCAGCATATA
The DNA here is from genome assembly GCA_032199065.1 of Smutsia gigantea. NCBI lineage: Eukaryota > Metazoa > Chordata > Mammalia > Pholidota > Manidae > Smutsia > Smutsia gigantea. The sequence goes on from JAVSCE010015266.1 coordinate 14,332, forward strand.
AGCATTGCCTGTGTTTTGTCCACATGCAATTATGTCAGTAACGTATGTTGCACCTTCAGGACTAACATGCAACCTAGCCCTTCAATGCAGAGCAGGCTAACAGTGATTTAAGATTATGCTGGTTAAGAACAAAAAAGTCTATCCCAGGTTTTAAAATAAAACATGCTAACTCCAGCCTAAATTCTTCTATCAAAAATGATGTTGTTGCTTTCTAGGAATGGGAATGGTTGAGGCATTTAATCAGAGAGGCCATTATGCTGCCAAAGGCCTTGCTGAGGCTGAAGGACGGATTCTCATGGGCATATGACCATTTTCTTGCTTTCAGCCCACGGCCACCAATCCCACTCTCCCTCCTGCTGACAGAAGAGGAGGCAGCCCTGATCATTCAATCCTTCTGGAGAGCCTATCTGGTAAGAGTCATGTGCGATAACAGCATTTGGCCTGATGGGGGGTTTCTGTGATGTGGAGGGCCCATGGGAAAACCCTCAGATGAATTTGAAACAAGCTATTACAGCTAACATCCAGACCTCAGAAATACGATTCTCTGTAAAATAGGTCTCAGAGTGATTTGGAGTTTTTACCAAAACTTACTTTGCAATTTTCATTAAAAGTATCCTCCAGCCTTTTAAAGTTGGGTTGCCTGGCCTATATTACCTAAAAAATAATATTACATACCTACATAGAGCAATACAAAAAAATAGAAAGCTCAGGTAATTCAGATAAAGCAAATGTACATTTTTGAGTCACTGATAACTCTGTCACCTAAAGATAATCACTGTGGACATTTTGATGTAAAACTTCCCAAACCTTAAAAATCTTAATTCATAGAATAACGTTTATATATGTACTTAACATTCACTAGATGTAACCATTTTCCTACTGGTAGCTTCCAATTTATCACTGTTATAATAAATGCTTCAATATACATCTTTGTGCAGCTATCTTTGTATATTTGGTTGTTTGTTTACATAAGAGGAATTCTAGAAGTAGAATTTCTAGAAGTAGGTCCATGGGTGAGTGCCTTTCTAAAGCTCCTGATCCATGTTGTTATATGGCCTCGAGGAAGGATGTACTTTAAAAAATTCTTACCAAATACATATGAGAACGGCATGTGTATTTTGTGCTGAAATGTGTGCTGCCTCTCTGATTAGTTGGTGATTAGAGTATAGAAGCTTACAAGTAGACATGAAGCTCCCATTCTAGATAACAGTATCGCTGTACCCAAGTCCGAGTGTCAGACATCCACGGAATGAGTTTAGATTTGATGTCAGCAGTGGCAAACGTTGCCACAGGGAAAGGTCCCACTGTGGAGGCTAAAGACTCCCGTGTTGATGAACTCCTCAGAACTGCTGTAGGAGAAACGGACTGTAGTGAACATACCGGTAAACAATGATCCATCAAGATGCCAGATTAACGAGATACAATTAATGAACCCATCAGCAAAATATTTGTTACATGGTCTTAAAATGGAACTTTCCTTTACCACAAGGAGCTGACTGAGGCGACATTGTTCAGTCATTCCATTCCCTCTGTACATGGCACATTCCTGAACACAAGGAACAAGGTCCAGTATGAAAGTTAGTAATAGATGTGCACATTACAAGGGGCAGTCTGCTCCCAAAGACTTAAAAACAAGTTAGTTACGGAGACTTTCGGGAACATGGCAGCGTGAGCAGGGCAGCAGAAATCTCCTCCCAAAACTATATATATCTATGAAAACACAGCAAATACAACTATTCCTAAAAGAGAGACCAGAATATACAGGAAGGTGCACAGCGTGCAGCTACACCTGAGAGGACTCAGCACCCCGCGAGGAAGAGCTATAAAGGGCCCTGCAGAGCGGCGTGGCCACGGCTGCGGAATAGTGGAGCAACAGTGCCACCTACAGCATCCCCACAGAATCTACTCCCAGTGGGCGTTTTTTTTGTTGTTTGGTTGTTTTTGTTTTGTTTTGTTTTTTGATTTTTCTTCTCTTTCCTTTTTCTTTTCTTTCTTTTTCTTTCTTTCTCTCTTTTTTTCTCTTTTTCTTTCTAAAGTCTTGAAGAGCGCAGCTGACATACGTGGCAACTACCAGCGACCACTTCTATAGCCATGAAAAGACAGAGGAATATGGTCCAACTAAGATCAACCAGACAACCGCAAACAGGGAGCCTGAAGGGATGGAAATGCACAGTCTTCCTGAAAAAGAATTCAGAATAAAAGTCATAACCATGCTGATGGACCTACAGAGAAATGTGCAAGAGCTGAGGGGCGAAGTGAGGGAAGTGAGGAAAGACAATGCAGAAATCAGACGAGCAATCGACGGTCTTAACAGCAGACTGGATGAGATGCAAGAGACTGTTAATGGAATAGAAATCAGAGAACAGGAATACAGAGAAGCTGAGGCAGAGAGAGATAAAAGGATTTCTAGGAATGAAAGAATATTAAGAGAACTGTGTGACCAATCGAAACGGAACAATATTCGCATTATAGGAGTACCAGAGGAAGAAGAGAGAGAAAAAGGGATAGAAAGTGTCTTTGAAGAAATAATTGCTGAAAACTTTCCCTCGCTGGGGAAGGAAGTAGTCTCGCAGTCCACCGAAGCTCATAGATCTCCCAACACAAGGGACCCAAGGAAGACAACACCAAGACACATAATAATTAAGATGGCAAAGATCAAAGATAAAGACAGGGTATTAAAGGCAGCTAGAGAGAGAAAAAAGATCACCTACAAAGGAAAACCCATCAGACTATCATCAGACTTCTCAACAGCAACCTTACAGGCCAGAAGAGAATGGCATGATATATTTAACGTTATGAAACAGAAGGGCCTCGAACCAAGAATATTGTATCCAGCACGATTATCCTTTAAATATGATGGAGGGATTAAACAATTTCCAGATAAACGAAAGTTAAGAGAGTTTGCCTCTCATAAACCACCACTACAGGATATCTTAAATGGACTGCTCTAGAGGGAAGCACCCATAAGGCTAAAAAGATGTCACCAGAGAAAATAAAATCATAGCAAAGAAAGCAGACCATCAAATACTAACTAAAGGCAAAGAATAAAACACCTAGTATATAAAGAATGGAGGAGGAAGAATAAGAAGGGAGAGAAATAAAGAAACATCAGATGGTGTTTACAATAACTTAACAACAAAGTTAAGTTAGATTGTTAGATAGTAAAGAAGCAACCCTTGAACCCTTGGTAACCACGAATCTAAAGCCAGCAATGGCAATAAGAACATACCTATCAATAATCACCCTAAATGTAAATGGACTGAATGCACCAATCAAAAGACACAGAGTAACAGAATGGATAAAAAGCAAGACCCATCTATATGCTGCCTACAAGAAACTCACCTCAAACCCAAAGATATACACAGACTAAAAGTGAAGGGATGGAAAAAGATATTTCATGCAAACAACAAAGAGAAAAAAGCAGGTGTGGCAGTACTTGTATCAGAAAAAATAGACTTCAAAACGAAGAAAGTAGCAAGAGATAAAGAAGGACATTACATAATGATAAAGGGTCAGTCCAACAAGAAGATATAACCATTATAAATATATATGCACCCAACACAGGAGCGCCAGCATATGTGAGACAAATACTAACAGAATTAAAGGAGGAAATAGACAGCAATGCATTTATCTTAGGAGACTTCAACACACCACTCACTCCAGAGGACAGATCAACCAGACAGAAAATAAGTAAAGACACAGAGGCACTGAACAACACACTAGAACAGATAGACCTAACAGACATCTACAGAACTCTACACCCAAAAGCAACAAGATACACATTCTTCTCAAGTGCACATGGAACATTTTCCAGAATAGACCACATACTAGGCCACAAAAAGAACCTCAGTAATTTCAAAAATATTGAAATCCTACCAACCAACTTCTCAGATCACCAAGGTATAAAACTAGAAATAAATTTTAGAAAGAAATCAAAAGGCTCACAAATACATGGAGACTTAACAACACTCTCCTAATTAATCAATGGGTTAACGACCAAATCAAAACAGAAATCAAAGAATATATGGAGACTAATGACATCAACAACAAAAAGCCACAACTTCTGTGGGACGCAGCAAAGGCAGTTCTAAGAGGAAAGTATATTGCAATCCAGGCCTATTTAAAGAAGGAAGAACATT